>DWTU01002339.1:0-11647 GCA_018251515.1 Cecropterus confusis | reverse complement strand
AGAAATAGGTGTGGCGGTGGTACCTCCCCGGTCGAGATACACTAGTTCTACCATCGAATTTACAATTAGTTATTTCCAAGACCGGCTTAGTTTTTAATCGACTCTTCTATTATAGTTTCGTACAAATAAGTTGACCTCTGATGAGATGCCTCCTGCTCCTTTTCCATATTACATGAGTGAGAAACGGAAACCTCTGTGGTTTCTCTTCATAAAGCAAGTTATACTATTAAAACAACAATAATCTTTTCAGAATTTTTAATTCATTTTAGTCGTGTTAAATGGCTAGATTTAATCTGTGCAATTATTAAGCGTTAATTTTTAATTATGTAGTCCGTTAAATTAATTAAGCTCAGCAGGAGATTTTAATTCCCGTAATTAAAACTGCATGGTACAGAGCAATTCGATTCTCGCACTGAAATTATAGTCATAATTTTATTTTACGATTTAAATTACTTTTGATTGGAAAAATTAAGTGACACCGTAGATGTTAATGACTTGTAATTTAAAGCAACGAAGGCATATTTTGCTGCGTGTTAATGAACTATAATATCTTATTTTTTTTTTCAAAATTAATTAGTAGGAACGTCACAAGTATGGTCCGATCGGGGAAATACCACTTCCACCTACCACCTATTTCTAGCGTGAAGCAGTTCGTGCGTTTTGGTGGAAGGATGTGGTTTCCGGTGCACCTTTATATAAGGCGATCATCTTAGACCGGACCTGAGTGACATCACATTTGTTTGACTTCAGATTGAATCCCTGTTCTTTATAAAGTTTCTTACAGATGTAAATGTGGGGCAGTGACCACTTACCATCAGGTGGACTGCACGCTAGTTTGCTACTTCATTGTTTAAATCGTTGAGGCAATTCTACAAACTGTAATATATTGATACCAAGCGTGTGCTTATAAATATATATCAGAAATAATTTTATCAGGTCGGTAACCTATTTGAAGTCATTTAAATATCAAATGAATATCATTGGTTTCATTGGAAGAGTGTGGATGCCGGCTGACTTAATTCGGTAACACCATCTTATTCCTAACTAGTGGCAAGGCGTCTGTATTTAACTTCAGGAGAATACATGGAGAATACATACATGAGACATACATGCGCGGCGATGACCACTTCCATATTAACACAATCAGGTGGGCTGCATCTTAATATTTCTAATTTATAAAGATTTATAAAGATATAATCACTTCATACGCATTGGTTAAAATCGTACATTTTGAAACACTGATTCGCCATTGCAAAACTTTTCTGTGTCGTAGCACTTTCATTTGGTACGCACTCTACCTTGTGTTTTCGGTTTCTATGTCTATTTTTTCTGTGTTTCTATACATTTTGTGTTTCTACCTATTCACCGTATTCTGTGTCTCTTCATCACTGTTTCAATCTTCAACACTCTTAATTGAGATATTTCTGAACCCGAAGTTGTAACTGGGTCAATGAAATTACGGAGAACATTCCATCAATGGAGTCCTTTGGAAAACCGGAGCTATACTTGAACAAACGTTAACTCATGAAGTCGGTTAAAAAGTGAAGTGTCGTGTTTTTGAACCAGTTCACATAATGCTCGTTCTACTTACCGCGTTTCGAATTTTCTGACAGCGTATCTCTTTGTACTAATTAAAACAGCTCATGAAAGATTAAAACAAGTGTATTTTTGTGTTTATTTAATGGTACCAACCGACATCTTTATACGATCTCATGTTTAAACAATAAAATGTAGTTCACCTGTGTGATAATTTATAATGTGTATTCCATCTTGTGATTTCAGTGTGCGTGTTTTTGGAAATGTGTATGTGTGTGTATGCTTACACACATTCACAAAAATAAATGTGGATAAGTGTGTGCGCGTGTGTTTATTGAACCAGATTTTATTTTATAATGATACTAATGAGTGTTGTGAGTACAAGAGGTACTTGGGGAATTAATCGCGCTTTACCCATCATTAACGCACTCATAACATGAGTTCCATTCCAGCTACGAAAAATATGTTTTAACGTGAATTCTGTCCAAATCGTACAATTTACATTACACTCGCAAAATATAAATAATGAAATTATGTATGATTTAAAATAATTATTTAAACGAACTACTAGCAAAGTTTTAAACAGACTAGTTCCGGCGTCACTAACGCCCTCTGTGTGGTTAACGAGTAACGTCCGCCTGACCCGCTTCCAGTTTAAATTATTAATATTAAGTAAAATTCAAAATTATTTTGATGTTTAACTTACAAATTATGTGACGTCACACGACACGAGTGGAGAAGCCTAAAAGACATACACATTACATACTTTAGATGACGCGCGTGGTGGAACGATCACCATACCGGTCTGACACACAGTGGGTCCCGGATTCGATCCCCGGCCAGACATCTGAATAATGAGTTTAGATTTCTGTTCTGGGTCTGGGTGTTTGTGTAATTGTCTTTGTGTATCCATGGCACCCACGACACAGGAGAAAATCCTACTGTTTATACATATTAAAATGTAAATTTTTCAGCAGTGGGCCTCAAAAGGCGTTCATCCATGCCATCTATCCTGGCATCTATTTTCTCATCCATCCATTTATTAAGTTGGATGCATTGATTAGTTATGAGTCCTGGAATCCCCTCTCGGGAAGTGCACTATGACCATGACGCTAACGAATCGTGTACAATGCAAATCTGCAGAATTTTACAAAGTCCTATATTATATTTGAGAAACATAATTATATTTATACTTGCATGATAGGACGTTAAAAACATTTTTTCATTAATAATTTCATTAATTTGTTCTAACAATCTTTTCTTTAATTTGTTCTAACTATTCATTGGATTTATTTAGCCTTGCATATACGCGGATAAAATTGCAAGATTTATATAACCGTTACACTCATTAAGGAATTTAGTTCCGTGTTTGCTAATGAAGCAGACCATTCGGGCTTGCAACAAGAACAATAGCTGTAAACTTAGTCCGCAGCGTAAATCTCGAATGGTTTCAAGAAAGATTTAATAATAAACAAACGATTAAGGACATTGTATGACCGTTGGTGATAAGCGAGAAGTGAAAAAGATAAATTCATTTGACCTAGTTGTCAGTCGCAGTGGTTGAAATTCAACCGTAATTAAACACAAATAAAACTAAATTGTGATATGATTTCCATTGAATTGTAATATGAATAATATTCTCAATTGCAATATATTATATTTTATTTTTGATAGTGTAGATAGCATAGATAGATATAAATTCAATAAGAGTTTTTATCCACTAAATAGATTAAACATGTAGTTTTCATCTGTGCACTAATTTTCAAATCATTTGAAAATAATTTCAAATTAAAGGAACAACGTGGCCTGCTCTGTTAATATTACAGTTCTTTCCAATATATATCTGATATTGTTGACATTACGTATTTTACACTGACAGTAATTTCGACAGTGAATGTTTTATTTTGTTTAATTCAATATGTTTCCACTTTGGAATAAATAAAATTATCTTCGCTCAGTCCGTCTCTCCATTAATTTTAACTAACCTAAATTTCACACCCCGCCGTGCGCGATCTATTCGCAAAAGGGGAACGTAAGTTTTCGTTTTACGTATTAACATACATGACAGCGATAACTTTATGTGATTACTCTTGCTAGTGATAGTTTTAGGGTTCCGTACGGGACCCTATTACTATCTGTCACTAGGATGTATTTCATAAATCGTGATAGGTAGACAGTTGAAATAATCACAGGTCATGTATTTCTGTTGCCGTTATAATAAAAAATACTAAAAACAAAACAAATCAAATATTCAATGAGTCCCCATACTAAAAACGTGATTTTTGTCTTTACACAATTTTTGAAAATGTACGAATCCCTTCGTGCGCGCGTCCGACGCGCACATAGCCTGCTCTTTTACTTAATGAATAAATTTACCCATTAAAAATTCATACAATCCATGTAAATTAAATTGATAATTGCATTGAAATAATGAAAATGACAAGGAATGACTTGTATTATTAATACCTATATTATTAATACCTATGCAATCAAGTTGCAAAAATGTAATATATTTGTCTTGCGTATGATAGCAAAAACTATAAAACTTTTTCAGAACTGCTGGCGGGGCTGGCTGGGGCGACAGAATTTTCAACTGTGTGTATTATAAATTCAATCAAATTTAATTTATAGTACTAATTGAATAAAAATAAAATTTAATTGAATTACTTTTAAGTAACGAAACAGTATGCGTGGCAGCCAGGGGCCAGGTCTCCGTCAAAGGAAGCTAATACAAAAGCTATATGTTACGTCGGTCTCTGGTTGTCGTCGAATCTTGCTCCCGCTTGTCACCACTCAGCGACCAAATATGATTGTTGACAAAAGGTACGTTCGACGACAGTCGGCAACGATCGCTAATGACAGACGGCGACAAATTGCACCAGTAGGTGACGGTTATCATCATGAACATCTAAGTTCCACTATAAAGAATCTAGTAAAAAGATATACATAACCGACTTTAAATATTACGCCAATACAGTTTAAGTTGCGCGATATTCGCTTATGAAACTCTTTTACGGTCAGACCACTGAGCAGAGGTAGAACTTTCGGTACAGAAATTCCGTTCCAGCGACTAGCTTTAAATTCAGGACTTCGTTTATGCACATGAATAAAGTATTAATTAAATGTTGTTTTTAAGTTGCAAGTTAGTGAATAAGTTCCTAGAAACTGGTTTGGAACTTGGACTCGTGCACGGCAACCAAGTTTGAATTGGACATTAAAGTGGAGGCAAATGCGAAATTGAAAACTTTGGGGTTTGTACAATTAATTCTAAAGCGTTTATTTTCGTTTAATATTAAAGGTGCTTTTAGATTATGGCGGTTGTTTTGTTGGAGATTTCTCGCTGAAATTTATTACTGGCTCAAATTTGAGTGTAAATTTGTTTGAAATTACTAGGAGCGATAAGCTACATAATATTTATTTAATTTATACAACATATCGCAAATAATACAGAATGCCTAAATATTTAGATACTAGGCGTAGAAATTATAGTTTTTTGTTAATATTGGTTTCAGGTTAGGCTCACAAATCTAGACAGACTAGTAATCTATATTCAAACATGTTACAAAGACGTAAGTTCCACGTCTCAGTTCGTCGTAAATATTTTCAAAATAAATGTCTGAAGAACCGAGAAAAAGTAATAATATTAAATTTTATATTCATGTCATCTTGTTGCATTTTTTACGACGGTTAGACCACGGGATATTAACTTTAATAGATATAACTTATATATATATACTGTTATTTTTCTTCATGTTTCGTGACAATCAGTACAATATTTGATTTAATTATGATAGTAATGATATTACTTTATGAGATAGTGAAAGTTACTAATGATAACGACAAAAGTGTAATTAACGATAAGTATACTCACAGGGATATCATTAATGTAGAAAGTAAGTTCGGACGGCGGACGGCTGGGGCCAGAGGAGCAGTTTGCCCTCAAAACATCCCCAGGCATATAGTAATGCTGTGTTGTGTAAATAGACGGAGATGTTGGTGGTATCACTGTGGACAAAATAATATAAAAGTTTACAAGATATTTGTTGTTTGAATGAGAATCTTTACAAAAATCATCCAACAAAATCAGTCATGAGAAATGTCCAAAGATGTGAAAAATTAAAAAATTTACGCACGCAGATATATTTATGTACACATATAAGTATACTCATTATACATATAGTTTATGAAAAGAGTTCGGTGACAATGACGCGAGTTACATGATTTTTGTTCACCCAAATAGTGATCAACGCGCCAAAATAAGCTTTTGCTTCAATAAACGAGAATGAATGAATTGTAGTAAATTTTATGCAAATTTTCGGCAAGTTGTTTCGATGGAATTATTTGTTCGTAGACTATTTTATCACTGCATGCCTAATTTCGACAAAGCAGCGGTTCGTTCATGGCTACTTTATTCCAATTTAATAAGAACATAAGGCAGTGATGCTATTTTACAGCGGTTCAGGTTTGTTAAACGTGCTTCGTGTTTGTTAGAAATGCAGTCATGTTTTTCAACAAGCTTTCTAAATGAGAAAACTAGAATAAACTAGGGAAGAAAAACACAGCTTATTTAACTTAGTCATAACTTAGCCAAGAAATAAGTTTTGCATAATAATTACGCGGAATAGTTCTTCTAAGTAAACTTCAAGTACATTTAATATAAACTTAAATTTGTAGGAATCGATGCTGTTAATAATTTCATGGATTTAAGTAACTTGACGATTTCCGATATATTTCTCTTTGTATTTTATTTAGTTGTTAAATTTCTTTCGATTGCAAACGAACTATTAATGCATGTTTCTGCCCATGTTTCTGCCTGATAACAGCACTTGAGTGCTGCTTTTTAAAGTATTGCATTGCCTGAGAAACAGAGATTTACACCAGGTCTTCCAACATTATCACCAAGTGAGGCAGCATTTTTTTTGTAGTTATAAAGCATCTGCAAGATGCTTTATAACTACAAAAAAAGAAGTCTTCCTTTTTTGTTACTTTTCATTGTCAACCCATTATTGTCCCACTGTTGGGAACGGGTCTTCTCTCAGAATGAGACAGTTTTAGGCCATAGTTCTCTGCGCTGGCCAAGCGCGGATTGGTAGACCTCGCACACCTTTGAGAATTCTTATTATTTTAGATAATTCTGAGGTACACAGGTTTTCTCACGACGTCTTCCTTCATCGTAAATCAGTAATAATTAATTTCTAATACGCACATAATTTTAGAAAAATCTGTGCTATTCTACTGGGACTGGGGATCGAACCCTGGATCCTGGATTGAGAGGCCAAGTTTTAACTATTAAGCTATCACTGTTCACTTGTTACTTTTACCGGAAGATAACGAAAAAAGAATTAATTACTTACCAACAACCTCCATGTTATTAGAAACTATAGAAGTGGCGAAGGATGGTGCGTCAGCCGTCACCTCGCAGCTGAAGTTTCCTGACAGGCCGAAGCTTACCCTCGTGAGCACCACCTGGCTTTGGTTTGATCTGGCTAGCTGTGGACAAAATCATCAAATCTATAAGTCCTTACAAGCTGTGGTAGACTACTGCAGAGCAGGTTTAAAGGTGGTAGAGGGAGTATAGTTCGACTGAGGCACCACCGCCACCTAATTCTGGCATTAACCAGTTTCTGCGTTTTGGTGGAAAGTGGAAAGGTGTGGTTGCCGGCTCACTTTCATATGAAGCGACCATCTTAGTCCTCTTAATGATTGACTGCAGGTAGAATCCCTGTTCTATATGAAGTTGCTTACAGATGTCCATGGGCGGCAGTGGCCACGTACCATCAGGTGGACTGGATACACGTTTGCTACTTCAATCTTATAAAAAAGATATAGAGTTACATTTCCCAGTCAGGTTTCTGGTTAAATTTCATACATCCTTTTCTTTACGTACAAAAAACATAGACATTTCTAGTGTAGGGCTAAAAGTATATAACGAGTTATGTGTATGTTAGCAATGAATTGCTACTGACTTCAACAGTAAAAGAAGACGTGAGCAAAATTACAAGCGTGATATTACCATAAAGGTCTCAAAGTTGTGTAAATTCGACCAATCCCCATTTCATCAGTATAGCTTCTTATTTTTTCGAGGTCTGCGCTCCGAAATAGAATAGTAACAGGTTGTTCATACTAAACTAAATCTAGTATTTACTACTAATACTAGAGATTCATGATGCAAGTATCATTAATGTAAAAAATATTGAGCTAAATTAATATTATACAAATAAAAATAGATAGAACAAAAATTAACATTTATAAAGTAGGCGCGTTCGATTCAATTTTAAATTTTAAACAAAATGAACAAACAAAATACAAAAAGACAGAAGATTACAGGCTGTTTCAAAGAATGTAGCCGTTAACCCTGCTTCAGTTCAACGGAATAATACAAAAGGGGAGAAAATGACCCATCAGGTTAATATCTCGCAGACTGGAGAACGGGTTAGAGATAAAAGAGGTATTTATGAACAGCTGCTAACAACGGGCGTTTAAAATGTACCTTGGAGCATGTTTCAGAAACTGTTGCCTTTTTATTTAGAAACGAAATGCTAATTTGGTTTACGCCAACAAACTCTAAATCTAATGTCAAGCATAATCTGAGTGGATATACGATCCATCTAACTTTTAATTGTCTGTTGTTTCTGGTGGTAGCGGAAAAAATATTATTTGGTGGTAGATTAACGCCATTCTGTAAATGTCTGAAATATATTTTACAATGGGCAAATAATCATACGGTATGGTTTTTTTAACTAATATCATCGCAGAAATACTCAATTTTAATATGTAACAGATATTTCATTTATTTCAACAAAATCATTTCGGTATATTTATATAAGCTTTTCACTTTGATACTTAGGAGTAGTAGTGATGAGCCTTGCTTCTACTAATACGCACTTACGGCAAATTAGAAATAATAATGTACATAACAGATAGCAATGTTCACTCAAAACCAGATAGGCATGCCTGTCTATTACTCCGTACATTAAACAAAGGTGCTGTTAACAGAACACACATCCGGCTTACGAAGGAAAGCCTGCTTTACATTTCGAAGATGCATATCCACGAACATGGTTTATTACCTCCATTATCATTCATCACTGTTACTCCTACTCAGTTCTGCTCGCCCAGTATTTCAGAAAGCAGTTAAATTAGAAATATGGGTGTTGTTCAAAGTAGTTTCGGATATAGATCAAGATTTGGAAAAACTTTAGGTTGCGTATCAAAGTTTTTATGACAACACAAACCTTTTTGTTTTTATTATAAAAGTTACATAGTGTCCGTTAGTATATGAACTAGAACTTAATGGTTTATGACATACAGGTACAAATACGATAACAGGTGAACAGGAAAAAATACAGACTTATGGTTCATTAGACTTCTCAAGTGTAGTAGCTTTTCACGTTTGTATAAGAGACTTCCTAACCACTCTCTTCAAAAATATAGCTGCTTAAAAATGCTGCTACCAGCATTTTTGTTATAAGGCAGAAGTAGAATTGACACTGGTGCTTGCGTAAGTACTACCGTTTTTAATTTTACATAAACTTTAAAAAATAACGGAGTCTTTGGATTATGAACCTCATAATCTCACCGTAATATGATATGATTAACTACTGGTAAGGCAAATACTCTTTAGAATAAATGTTATGGAATAGATAGACTATTCCACTTTCATTTTTATTGTAACAGAAATGCCCACAAAATGAACACCGTCACGTTTATTTGAGTCTTTCATTAAGTTGATGTCTGGATTAGTGCCTACAGGTCACAGTGTTATAGACAGTAGCTCGACCTAGCGAACGAGATGTTCCAATATAGTTTTAGGAGCAACACTGTGTCTGTGCCGAATTCAATTGCGATTCTAGTCCAGTATTTAGTATTCGATACACAACAAAACTATGATCATGATCTTATACAATTATTTGTTTTGATCCATTTGACTTTTTTATTTTTATTTGAATATTTTCATTTTGACATGACATAAACATACAAGCAAGAAAAATAACTCAATTTTTCAAATCCTAAATCTCAATCTCGTTAAATTCGAGTGAATATTTCAGTAGCCTTTGGCATAATAGGGTTGTAAATTAAATCTTATTTTACTGGAAAAGTGTGTTACGTTTAGAATGGGCTTCAATTAATTGTTTAGTCCAGACGTCATTGTAACAAAGGGCCTTAAAGATAACAATTATGGTGTATTATGGTACATTATTCGAGGGCGACGAAGCGATGTTGCTTTGTGTAGCGTAAGGCCTGGTTTTGACGGCAAAAGAGAGCGGAAGAACTGACTCGTGTAGAAAATAGTTTAAGGATAGTATACAATTGTTGAGTCACGTTTTATAAATTTGAAGTGGCAAAGAAGCATGAAACTCACCATAAATGTAAATGTTGAAGATATCAATGAACTTATCAATCTAAATTTAAAATCACACTGGCACCCTCCCATCTTCATCTTTCTTCCAGGGTCGCTGGTGTTGTGGCGACTGACGCGGAAATACGCAAGCTGCAGAAATATGCAAGTCTCAATCGAGACTACATATTTCTGCCGTTTGGCGTCGAAACAATGGGACCGTGGTTCTGACGCTCGATCTTTCTTTAAACATCTATCGAAAAGTCTTATCGAGTGCACCAATGACCAAAGAGCTGGCGCTTACCTCGGGCAGAGAATTAACGTAGCGATCCAACGAGGCAATGTCGCCAGCATTTTGGCGACGCTTCCCAAGGTCAGCAATTTTAATGAAGCCATATAACTATATTTAATGTTTAATTAAATAGATTTCAGTCATTATGTCATCAATTATTAAATTGCAATTATAATATAATTCTGAAATAAATAAAATTCCCAGATAAGGTATAAGATTATTAAAATTGTAAAATTTAACTATGCTTGTTAACTTTTTGCTTGACTGCGTCATTAGGGTAATGTTTCTCGAGCTCGTGTATGTATGTATGTTTGTATGTATGTATGTTCGTCTTGACGTCTTTGACATTGACATATCATTGGAAACTTCTCAGTCTGCAGAGTTACAAGTGACATAGGCTATATAATTGTTAATATGGCGCCTGAAAATAAGAACAAAAGGGGGAGAATTAACGACATTCCCGACTGCGTCAGAAGGGGTTTATGTTTTCGAGCGTATGTATAAACAAAAACATAAACGCTCCTGTGTCGTGGATGCCATTGACACACAAAGACAAATAAACATACACCCAGACAAAGAGCAGAAATCTAAATTTATCATTCAGACTGTCTGGCCGGGCATTGAAACCGGGACACTGCGTGTCAGACCGCTTCACCACGCGGGTCGTCTGCATGTCGTATGTATGTTTGTTTGTACTAATATCTATTTCTGTGGCACGCGCTACATGACCGATTGGGACGTATGTCATACGCGCCTTAGTTTGGAGGGTGATATAGGCTATTTTAAAAAATTGGCACCTGCGAATAGGGGTAAAAGCAGAGCGAGGGCGACATTATTATTATCACAAACATATGGATACCGAAAAAATATATTCTAAAAATATACATGTAAAGCGTTAAAATAATTGTAAGTAAAAAATAGTTTTTTGTTTTCTTAACAATTTTCAAAACAAAACTTACTTTATCTAGTTTTGGACTCACCATCCATTCATACCTGAAAAACCCTATACTGCAGAGGCCCTTTGTCTTCTAAAAATACCCAAGAAAATTGAGCCCTGATAGAAGATTAGGGCATGTTAATTAAACTTTTACGAGTGTGGAACAGTTAAGAGGTAATTAACAAAAATCATGCTCCCAGTGAACAAGATGCGTCCACGGTAGAAGAACAGAGCGTAGAATGGAGTCGCGTTCATACCATAAGTTCGTATTAAAATTTAGGATTTCTTAAGGTGCACCAGTTTTTTAAAGTGAACCAGTAAGGTTTGACAAGAAAGGTAACATAGAATATATTTATAATGTTAATTCTTACATTTTGTTGGAACGTCGGTTGACTTCAATACGAGGCGTTTCACATAGTATTTCTGTAGAATTATTTGACGATCCGGGTGGCGGAGCGGTCACCATACCGGTCTGACACGCAGTGGGTCCCGGGATCGATCCCCGCCCAGACAAACACCTAAATGATGAGTTTAGATTTCTGTT
>DWTU01002338.1:0-11649 GCA_018251515.1 Cecropterus confusis | reverse complement strand
AATAGACAATTTGAAAATTATGCAGGGCTGAGTAATGTAATATGATTAAAATATTATTTAGTTACTATGATATTTTTAAATATCTCTTAAAATAGCGCCGATGCTATAGTCAGTATAGATTTCTTATTTCATTTGGTTGGTGTAATAAAATGCATATTTCTTACGTTAACAATAACTGGTAACTGGTGTTTACTATTGCTACTGTGCGTTTTGTTGCGACCTCCTTTGAGATGTAACCTGAGGAGGTGCAGCCAACGAATCACGCAGGCCTAAGTCTTCTACGCTGCATAACCAATATTTTTCAAGTGTTTAAAAACACGCGTGCCATCTGTTGTAAACCGATGCAGTGCGGGTCCCACCCGTCGAATTCGAGACCCTCCACGCCCCGCGCGCCCCGCCGCCTGACACCCATGCGGCTTTCGTTCGTTCAAACTTACGTAGGTCAGTTACCGCCCGACCGCAGGGGAGCATGGCTGCGTCAAAAGTTTTACCGCGCTCTCGCAATCTCTGTTTACATACGTTATAAAACGAAGTGTACACATCGGTACAAACTTTAATTTATTGACCGTAAAGTGTCTAAAAGTTTTGAACTATACTACTAGTGATATATAAGTGACAAATGAACTGTGTTATTGTGAAAATATGACGAAAAACTTATACGAAATGATTTCGTTAAAAGTTTGGATGTGTTTGGTCGTGGTGGCCGGTGCGCGCGCACGCTCCGCGCCGCCCGCCCCCGCCGGCTGTCAGTGGGACTATTCGGACGCAAAGTTGAGTGAATCTAACTTTCTCACGTGTAACATCAAAACCATCGGCTCCGCAGACTTCTTGTTTAAAAACATCACTACCGCGCAGGCGTACAACATCAACAAGTTGAAGCTTACTTGTACAGATCTGCTTTTCTTCGAAAGCTCGCTGCACATGAACACTGGTAGCTTTTTGGGACAGTTGCGTAAACTTGAGGACCTGCGCATTGAATACTGCAAGATACGTTACGTGCCTGCTACTGTTCTGTCCCCTCTGCGTGATTTGACCAGTCTGACTCTACGCTCTTATAATACCGATTGGCCAGCGATGACTATGGAGTTTCACGCCGAGAGTTTTCGTGGTTTGATGGAACTTAGATCATTAGATTTAGGAGATAACAATATTTACATGTTGCCTTCGGAAGTTTTTTGTCCGCTTTTTAGCTTGGAATCATTAAACTTAACCAATAATAGAATTCAAGACATTTCAGAAATAGGTTTCTCTGACTGGGGGAAAGGACCTATAGCCCCAGGGAAATCATGTAATACTGGATTGAAAATGCTTGATTTATCTCATAACAACGTTTTACGCTTACCCGATAACGGACTGTCTAGTCTTAGATCATTAGAAGTTTTGAAAATTCAGAATAACTTAATTAATGAAATTGGCGATAGAGCGTTTGTAGGATTGAACTCATTAAAAATTCTGAACTTGTCGGGTAATAAGTTAGTCGCCGTTCCCCCTGAACTATTTCAGTCTTCACGTGTTATCAAAGAAATCTCATTAGCGAACAATTCGCTTTCCGTATTGGCGCCGGGATTATTAGAAGGTCTTGACCAGCTTGAGAAATTAGATTTGTCGCGGAATCGATTAACAAATGATTGGGTTAACAGAGATACATTTGCAGGCCTAATTAGACTCATTATACTGAATTTGTCATACAATGCACTTGGTCGCTTGGATCCAAAATCGTTCCAAGATTTAAATAATTTACAAGTCTTAAATCTGGATAACAATGCAATCGAGGTAATAAGTAACGGTGCTTTTGCTGAATTGAAGAATTTACACCAACTTTCAATATCTGATAACAAAATAAAAGTTTTAAATGAGCATATTTTCTCCAATTTGTTTGTTCTTAGTCAGTTATACTTGGACAATAATAAAATTTCAACCATACATGACAGATGTTTTGAAAATATAACCTATTTACAAGACTTAGGATTAAACGGAAATAACTTGAATGCAATCCCAGACGGAATTAAGAAGTTAAGGTTTTTGAAATCTCTAGACATTGGCAAAAATAACATATCGAGAGTTTCAAATACATCCTTTGAAGGTTTAGAAGAACTTTACGGATTACGCTTAGTCGACAACCTCATTGTTAATATTCCCAAAGACACATTTAGTACGTTACCTTCGTTGCAAGTACTAAATCTAGCTTCTAACAAGATTGAGAATATTGCACAGGATGCATTTATATCCAACCCTACTTTGAAAGCAATACGATTAGATGGAAATAGATTGAGCGACATTCGAGGTGTTTTTAATAAAATGAGTACCCTTGGATGGCTTAATATATCTGATAATAATATCATCTATTTCGACTACAGTTACATGCCTGAGGGGTTAGAATGGCTAGACATTCATAGAAATAATATTACGAAATTAGAAAACGAGCACAATATACAACAAAATATTCGAATGCTTGACGTTAGCTTCAACGCTTTAGAAAATATTGACGAAAGGTCTGTACCGGATTCTATAGAAGTCCTTTTCTTAAATAACAACAAAATTCAAACTATTCATCCAGGTACATTCATACAAAAAAGGAACTTAGAAAAGGTAGTCGTGACTGACAATAAATTGCGAACTATCGAGCTATCGGCGTTCACACTGCCCCACATACCAAAGCACAGATTATTGCCAAAATTCTTTATTGGGAACAATCCGTTTGTATGTAACTGTCACATGATTTGGCTACAAAAAATTAATCTTTGGAATCACATGAGGCAATATCCGAGATTCGTTGATTTAGATACAGTAACGTGTGAAGTTGTTAATAATAAGTATGGTGGGAAGGCAAATTTGATGGATGTTCCTGAAACCCAGTTCCTTTGTTCTTATGAAACTCATTGTTCTTCGAGTTGCTTCTGTTGTGAGTTCGAAGCTTGCGATTGTAAAATGACTTGTCCTGAAGGTTGCTCTTGTTTTCATGACAGCAACTGGAACTCCAACGTTATAGATTGTTCTAATGTTGGGTACACTGAGGTCCCTGAAAAGATACCTATGGATGCTACTGAACTATATTTGGACGGCAATGACTTTGCTTCTTTAGGAAGCCATTTGTTCATTGGCAAGAAGAAGTTACATAAGCTATACTTGAATAATAGTAATATAGCTTCTATTGATAACGATACTTTCAATGGACTGCATTCGTTAAACGTTCTCCATCTTGAAAACAACCATTTAACCGAATTGTCGGGAGGGGAGTTCTCTCAAACAAAGCACTTACGAGAGCTCTACTTAAATGATAATCTCCTAACCACAGTTGCAAATAAAACGTTTGAGAATCTGACATCTTTAAGAGTTATACATTTTCAAGGCAATAAGATCCTCAACATAGATAAAAAGTTGACCTCTATTACACATTTGGAAAACGTTAATGTACAGGGTAATATATTTACCTGTACTTGTGACAACATTATGTTATTACAAAACTGGTTTAAGAAGAATTATGAAGATCCACTTGAAGTGTTTTGTGCAGATGATAATGGACAAAGTACAAATTTGACTGTATTTGATGTGATAGATAAGTGTCGTGATTCAAGTGTAATTGACAATACTGTTCCAACTGAAAATCAACCATATCAATATGATGAAGTAAGCACTATTAAGCTGAATTTTGTGCCACTATTAGCTGTAGTATTGATAAGTGTAATTTTGATTTTACTATTCGGTGCCTTAGCTTTCTCTTTTAGGCAAAATGTAAGATTATGGGCGCATTCAAAATATGGAGTAAGATTATTCAAAAGTGCTTCTATTCAAGAAAGTGAACTTGATAGAGATCGATTGTATGATGGCTATGCTGTATATAGTTTATTGGATGATGATTTTGTTTCTAAAGTGGTAGCGCCTGAAATGGAGCACTCTGGATATACAATGTGTTTCCATTACAGAGACTTGCAACATGCACCTGAAAATTATTTATCTGAACAGATAACCAATGCCGCTGAATCATCAAAGAGATTATTAATATTTGTTTCTTTTAACTTCTTACAAAACGAATGGTCCAAAGTTTCATTTAAAGCGGCAATTAAAAGTGTCATCACTTCTATTCACCCTTCCATTAGACGACATAGAGTAGTATTCGTTTTAACAACAGATGTAAGTGCACTAAATTTAGATTCAGACTTCCAGAGCTACTTGAAAACATGTAACGTTCTTTTGTGGGGTGAAAAGAAGTTTTGGGAAAAAATTAGGTTTGTTATGCCAGATATTTCAAACTTACAATGGAATAAAGACTCAATAAATTACAGCCATGGCGTCTGTCCAAATGGCAGGCGGCATCCTTCTAGATATACGGCCTCGCCTACTGCGCCTGAGCAATGGTACAAATACGATGCAATCCCTCCACAAACACCAACGACTGCCAACGTTGGCATAACTATTGAGGACGACACATCAATGTTGACTAACACGACGCTGACGAGTCAAATTCAAGACTGCGATAACCCGCATCATAGTTACATTTCTATCGACACTCAAAACTATGAGCAGCCATATGGCGGTCGACCCAGACCTCCTAACACGATACGTAAACATCCTAACCATCACTCCCCTTCGATGCTCGACGAGCAAGGTTACTTACAACCTCGATCCTCTGTACATGAGTGCTTACCTCAAACCCATTCGACCGTACACAGATAACATGTTTCAAAACTCGTTATCTCTGAAAGATATTTCTAAATGGATCGCTACATTCCAAGCACATGTGTAGAATAGGCAGTACTTTGTGTTGGCCATGCCTTATAACGTCGTGATAATAAAATGTTCGGTTAGATCTTTGCGGCCAAATATTGACTAATTTGTTCCTTGAAGTAGACGAGCCTATTTACATATTACGTTATAAAGAGACTGTATTGTTACAAAATTATATCCCATACGTATCGTAGAACCTAGCCTTACATCATTGAATAGATATGTATTAAATGTTGATCTTTCAAATCGTATCATATGTAAAACATTGAATTGACTAAGGATATTGTTATCCGCTAAGACTGATAATACATAATGCGTAGACTTACAAATATTGCCAGTATAGGGATTGAATAAAACTTGTATAAGTATTTTGGTATAGTATATTATATTATCTCATTGTTACCAAATATATTGTACATAGATGTAATTACATACTGTATAAGAGTTATTGATGTCTGTATAGTTTTACTAGTCATTAGGTAAGATATGAATAACGTTGACACAGTGTAAATATTGACTACATAATTATAAATATATTTTCTATTGTTAAATAAAGTTATTACTTTGTATTATAAATGTTCATTTAATATTTTTGTGAAATATATGTTTCTTACGCAAAAAGTTATTTGTAATTATGCAGGCAATATATCTGAGTATGATTGTCGACCATTAAACATGCTAATAACTTAAAATAAATAATTTATCTAAATATTTTGTTGTTTTCTATTCCCTGCTTTTATTTCAATGAAGTATATTACGAATTCGTACAAAAGTATACCATCGGTAAATTTTGGATTAATTTTCATATACGACACAAATTGTTACAAGTACCGAAATTATTTTATAGGAACCCATGGAATTATTTACAATATACTATTTACAAACATCAAACACAACAACATTTTTCAGCATTCAACATTTCAACAGCATTACTTCTATCAATTGACATTCATTAATTAATTCACATTCAAATTTAAAAGCCATTTTTTTAATTATACTTATCATGTATGTACTTAAGTTATCCAGTGAAACTGACGTGATATTTTTAACAGACATTAATTAAAGTAATAAATTTATTTCAATTGAAGTACTACTGAAGCACTACACTCTTTTTTACCACATTACCAAAAACGTTACATTAACATTAACAAAAATGTTGCCTTGCATAATAAACCAACGAAAACAAAAACAGATAATATAAAATCAAATCGTCCTTTTATAAATTAACTATTGCCGTAAATCGACATAATTATTATTATATAATAATGAAAAATAAAAGGGGTCTATTTAATTGTACACTCAACTTTCGATTTTAATATTTTTTTTACGTTGAACACAATAGCGATAAACAAAAGAAAATAGCACATTTAAAATATGTTTAATTAGCTACAACCATAAACACACAACACCCATCATATTTCATGTGCCCATCATTACTAATTACAAAACGAGATGCGGTTTGTTTTACAAGATTGCTTTTAAATTCAGTCCGACGGTTAGCAAAAAAACCTTTTGTAAAAAACTTATGGCGAGCGTAACCGTTAAGTTCGTTGTTTCTTGATATAATATTGAGAATATCTCCTACAAAAAGGTTCGAAATGACTTCGACTTGCCGACAATGATTGCAGACCATAATGATGGTCCCAGTTCAGGTAGAAAAGGCTCCCAGTAATATTTCAAACGTCACGGCTACGCCATGGTAGCTATAAAAGAGATTTACAACGTATTCTACGAATATTCGAAGCTAGTTATGGTTTTGTTTGACCTTCTGTCAGTGGTCCGAATCGTTATTGATTTTTTTTCGTTCTCTAAAGTGTCAGCGTGCGACATATGGTGTTGGTGTGTGTGTAACAACTTTATGTGTAACAAACTTTGAATGACCGCCGATCGGCTGTTTTCATTTTTTCCATACTACACACAACATGCTACAGTTGACGCAACTGTCTCTGTTTACTTTTAATCATATCTAGAATTATTAAGCAACTATAAACATCTCTTTACATATTTCTGGATAGTCGGTATACACAATTTTACACACACTTATACTGAAGATAAATGATTAGATATAAAACCGTTGAAGATAACTATACGAAGTATTTTAATTCAATTCTTAAGGGTAAAAAACCAGCGTGCCCAGATGGCCATGTATTGCGGATACTCCTTAGTAGATGGAGAAAAACAAATGTTCTAAATAGGATTAAGAAAAGATTTAACTTAATATTTATTCCTATTACAGACTACATAGATACTATCTATTTTAAATTTTGAAGAAATGAATAGTCTGTCAATTTATTAATATCCCACAATTTTACACAATACATTTTTATTTAGCCTTTATATTTTATATATTATAATTCGAATGTGACTTAAATTAATTATAAATTTATTCAATAAAAAAACTTTAGTATTAAAAGTATGAAAGCATTTAGACATATTTTGTAACACTTCTCTAGAACAAACTTACAATTTAATCTGTAAGTATCAAAATATGAAGAACAAATAGCATATTTGAATAGAATCTCTCCAAAATGCTACGAATCAGTAATCTCGACTCGCACAAGACGAAACCAGTTATCGGTCCAGAATCAACCTGCGAGGGCCTACCCACAACGCATTTTATCTGTAATGCGTTACCAAAACTATTTCTAGTAGAGATACCTGCTATCAATATCCGGGGACATCAGTCCGCCGCAGGGTTGTCAGATGGAAATAACAATCGATAACAATATATACATATAAATAAAATCGAAGTGTCTGTTTGTAATATCAAAAAAGAGCTTTTTATCAAATGCATATAGAAGTATATACGATACTGATAACAAAACATAGATTACTAAATTTTTTGTCTGTCTGTCTGTTTGTTCTGGGTAATCTCTGAAACCACTGGACTTTCACTGTTGAATAGCTGATGTTATAAGGCATTACTTAGACTTCATCTATTTTAGAAAATATTCTGCACAAAAAAATACCGCCTTGCACCAGCGTCACTATAATGTAATGTATAAGGTCTAAAATTTGGGCTATATTTAACTATGTAAAGTTACATTTTTTAAACGCGAGTATAACCACGGAGTTCAATTTGTTTTAAAATAAACAGTGGGTTAATTTTATTTTAATTATCTTTCAGTTACTACGAGCAAAACTTTTATATCAATCTAGAAAGCTCTTTATATAAATTTTGCCCTTTCAATACGTATTTTTTACATTAACAGTGTCATTAGTAAGTTTTAACTATTGTAATCCAGATGCGTTTTCAGGAGGTCCCATAAAAGCAGAGGCCTTTATGAGGGCTTCTCTACTTCAGTAGTCCTCGTCGTGACGTCACAACCAGTCTGAAAAATAGATTTAAAACATAATTTTAAAGTTTTATAATGAGACGATAAGAAAATCATAATCATTTTAACTAGTTACGTTCCTACCATATCGTTTCTTACCATACCAAAACGTAATTTATTGATATATTTACGATTACTTGTAACACTCTAACGAGGTAATGTACGGTATGTGCGGTTACTTGGTATTTTAGACGCAGCCTTAGTAGGTTTCGAGCGGCAACCCTACAGTTATCTCTGGATTTCACGGTTAAACGCACCATTGGCTCCCTCGATCATCTTCATGTCCCTAAGAGGAGATAAGAAATTGACCGCGGATATCAAACGGAAACCTTTCTGTATTACCTTTGTTGCCTAATAGCTTGTTACTTTATCTGTCAGTTGATAAACTTCGAGATATATCCCTTGAAAGCTTCATACGCGTCAATAAACGCAATAAGTTTGAGATCTTTCCTGTGTCGTCGAGTACTTATGGAGATCTGTATGCGCATTCTACGTCAATGACTAAATAACTTATTTGTTTTTATCGCTGTCTGCTCAATTTTGGATGAGATAAACCAGAAATAATAATAAAATACACAAAATATTGTAACTCGGCATCATGACCATTCAATTGCCGTGAGATTCAATTTTTCATCTCGGTCATGACTCAGACCAATCCATCCAAATACATCAAACATATCAAAAGAAACACTTAGGTCATATATTCAATTTGTACACGAGAACTTTATAATTTTATTTTTTGTTTACTCAGACATCATACCAACAAAGGAATGACTGATCGCCGTCCAGTCTCGAATCAAATCAGATAGCATTTCTGTGTGACGTTTGATCGACGTCTAATATTCAAGGTCGGGTACCATTTTTCTGTTTTCAACAATAACGAATCTTAGGGAGTTACCTCAATTATTAATATCAGTCATAATATTAATAAAAGTCAGAATGAATTGCCGCAAACATAATATACCAACGTAACCATAGTTGTGGGGGTTATTAAGTAGTTGTGTATTAGCTTAGCGTTGTTTCAGGGATAGTTAGGTTGTACTTTACTATCCCTCAAACAACGCTAGGCTATCTAATCTAATAATAAAATCGTTCATTATTAGATCAATGACAAAAAAATGTGTATTTATTTATTGCATGAATATATCCAATCGTCTTTTTGTTGATATGGTACCCGATCTAAACAGTTCACCCAGTTCACACTGATCTATTGTCGTGTATTACCTTACCTACTTTGATATAAATCTGTTTTAACAGTTACTGCGGCTTATATAAGCAATCCAAAATGCATTTTTCTATCAGATTAGCGATTCTGTGTCATCAAATGAGGAGAAACCCATATTTGGTGCTCGGTCAATCCATGCCACCCGCTGGCCAGACATGACGTTTCACACTTCAAGTTGTGGAGCCGGTACAAAGGTCACGTCCTCTCACTCAGAACTCGACCGGGAGCTTTCAGAATTGCTTCGTGACAACAGAGAGATACTTATCGTGATTTTCTGGCCAATTCCAATACATCGCTCCGTTGTTAGGACTCGTAATGGGAACATGGGAACACAAGCGAAATTGGAACGAACAAATTGTTGCAAGTCAAATATGGCGTGTTTGTGGAACAATTATGGTAACGTCCGTCGGTTTTGATTGTGCTGTAATGTTTGCACGGATTGATGATTTTCTTGTCTGAATAAATATTCCTTTGTTGTTTCTTTTTTGTCGTTCAGAATTCATTAAACTATTATTAATAATTATATGAGTATGAGATTTTTTCATAATTTATGACTAATAGACGCTTACACAAAGCGTCATATTTATTATTTAATTGTTAAGGGTTATAATTATTTTAAATGCCTGCATAATTGCTGAACGGCAAAATAAAAAAAAAACATACTAAATAATTTTTAACACAGAATCTCAAATTACTTTACCTACTTTAAAATAACCGGTCTGGTTATCACTAAGAGCCAATTATAAATATCTAATCGAGTTAAAGCAACAGTTGACTATATTATTGCGAGCTTATCACAAAAACCTCATTAAGTAAGTCTGGTATACGTATCTGTGTTATTACGTAGTAACAACTTTATTCATAAGAAGTAAATTACTCATATGCAATATCAGTTCATACGACTTAGTTTATACAATAACTCATTTTTATGCTATCTTTGCCTTACAAAGACATTATTGTCTCAATATAACGAATCAATACAATTAGTTCAGCGTCATCGGTTATAAGAAAAAAGATAAGCTTTTATAATTACTACATACATATGAACGTCCTATAGTCCTTTATGAATTTAGTCATCTAGGTGCAGATTATCTAGACCCCACAACAAAAAATTAGTGTTGAACTATGAGTGTAGAATTGTGTTCGCTGTAATCAACACATGAGTTTAGATTTAAATAAAAAGTGTTAAAAGAATAAATGTTACTTTTGCTTAATGACAAGCTAAACATCACTTGTTTTGAAGTCCACTGCTGGACATATATATAGACTTTCGTATAACGAGAAGAAGAAATAGTAAATGGGATATGAGTATTTATGGCTGTAGTAAATAATACAAACTTATATTTAATACATTTTGCAGTGGGGCCTTGCTACCCATCTTATTCTCCCTGAGCGGTCCTTTTAAGCTATTCTTGGGCCAATTAGCTTCATAAATATATTTGCAAGTTTATTCGAAATCTCTTCCATCGCCTTAGTTGCGAAACGTTTCTGAAATGATGTAATGACCTATTTCCTTCAATCCTCTAAGATCTCTATTTGTCGAAGATTAACTGGATCTTGATCTATTAATAGTTCACTAACTGATGCTTTGTATTGAATGGTCTTTATTATATCTAGAACATCCGCAGCTAACGTGATTTGCTCGGTTTAGATACTTAGCAGTGGAGAACTCATATTTGCACCAATAAAGTAGATTTTAAAGGATAATATAAGCGCATTCTACACTCTTAGAGTAATTTTAGCAATATATGTACCACGGATGTTATGAATGCAGTGAAAGAGGTCTGCTGGACGGGAATGAACGGAATTATCAACGTTTCAGACCGGTACGGTGAAAACCTGTGTTTCGTTTTTTTTTCTTATAATTTAGTTTAATTTAATTTAAATTCCCATAATTTTCGGGACTCTTTTAGATGATACTTCTTTTGGTATTGCTGCCAGCCTGCGACTAAGACTATCTGTAAATTATCCACATTGTTGTTCTTGTGGAGTGCAGGTAGACCGCTTGGGACATCACGGCCTCTCTTGTCGTCGTAGCGCCGGTCGTCAATCGCGTTACACTTCCCTGAATGATGTCATCCGTAGGGCCCTTACTACTGTCACTTCTCGTGAGCCCGCGCTTGCTACTCGCAGGATGCAACGCCTGTTGGACCTGCTGCCGGAGTGGCTGGATAAGTGGCGTATGGCCGTCAATGTCGGTAAGACGGTCGCGACACTTTTCGGCCGCAGACGCCTACACATGCCGCCGCCGCTACGCTTCCGTGATCGGGAAGTAGCTTGGCAGCCCACAGTTAGGTACTTGGGATGCCACATCGATCGCTCGTTGCACATGGGGCCACAGGTGGATCATGCGATCCATCAGGC
>DWTU01002337.1:0-11650 GCA_018251515.1 Cecropterus confusis | reverse complement strand
CCGAATATTCGGCCGAATTAAACGGTGTGTTCTTTATAAATTTAAAATGTTTATTTGAAGTTTAAAAATAAATGTAAATATAAGTTTTAAAAATAATTGTGGAGTTGTGTAGTGTAGCCAAAAAAATAGAAATACTCGAACCAAAAATATGCGGCACCATAACTGATTAATTGCCGAATACAAATAGTGAAAAGATGCCGAATACGCTGAATACCGAATACCAACCGAATATTCAGACATCTCTAATTAATATTATAATACGTTTGTATTTTGTTCGTCAGGCGCTAGTGGGCGACAAGACGATCGCGTTCTGGCTGATGGACGCGGCGATGTACACGCACATGAGCACGCTGAGCGCGCCGAGCGCCGTCGTGGAGCGCGGGCTGGCGCTGCACTGCATGATCCGGCTCATCACGCACGCGCTCGGCGGGGAGGCCTACCTCAACTTTATTGGTGAGGCCTTGGATTCATGTCCTCAGTGAAGGGTTGTTTTGCCATGGACGAAATGACTCTTACCTATACCCTTATGGTCTGTTTTTGCCAATAGCTTTACGAGCCCGGAAATTACGTCAGTGTTTTGAAGTCTGTGTCTTGCCATGGGAAAAAATGAGACTTCAAACATTCCGTTTATGCCAATGGCAACGATCAGACTTGTAGCCGTTTTCATTAGGGGCGCAAAATTTCGACAATTTTTCTATCTTTTCATGACGCGAACCCCATTGCATATTATTTAATTTCTATACTCATTTATAAAAATGAGATGGTGTGTATCTGTGTGTCTGTTTGTTGCTTAATAACGTAAGAGCCTGGTGAATTGGTCAACTTATAGGATTTCGAAATTTTTAGGAGTCTTCCTGAAAATTTTGAAAAACTATTTCTTATAATCTTGAATAACTCGAGTGTTTCTAGACCGATTACATATTCCTTTCATTCAGTAAGAATATTCATTGAAAAACTTTTTATACATATTTGGTATATTAAATATATGGTAAACTTTGAGTTATAGAGTGGAAACCACCAACACCCCCTGTTTTTTAGATAATTTGGGATAACTCAGCTTGTACCAACCCAATTCTCATAAAGCTTGGAATGAAGATTGGATATCTAGGATAAAAAGATATGATGAAAAATTTGACCTTCTCCTCGATTCTGATGATGCAGGGGTGCTGCTAGCCTAAACCACAGAAGTTAGCCAGTTGGTGCTTATGGATATGTAATAATAATAAGATTAGTGAACAGAGATGAGTGAACTGACAGGCAATTATTTTTAATTCAATAGGCCTTTTATTTTACTCTTAAATATTGTTGTCCTGAAGCGAAGCAAGGGTACTTAAGCCAGTTATATTATAAACATAATAATTCGAGATGCGCCGAATAGTGGTTTCACTGAATAACCGAATACTATTCGGTTTAATCTTAACCGAACCGAATATTTGGCCGGATTATTTGGTGTGTTCTTAATAAATTAACATGTTGATTTTAAAAAATGTTAATATAAGTTTTAAAAAGAAAGGTTTAAAAGAAATGTAGTTTTTAAATTTAAAAATAAGTGTTGATTTAAGGTTTAAAATAAACGTTGACTATACTAGCTTAAGAAATAAAAATGTTAAATTGCGGTTTCAAAAGAAACGTTGATTTGAAGTTCAATTGCTTTATTTCATTAGCTTTATTCAACACACTATTTATAGGATATCTTTGACTTATAAATAACATAAATCTTACACAAGAAGTTTTGTCTTTTAGTTCCATATCGTGTAGGGTAGCCAAGACAATAGAAATAATCGATCCGAATATATTCGGCACCATAACCGAATAATTCGGCCAAATAAAAATAGTGAAGAAGATGCCGAATACCAAACGTTCGGCGCATTCGGTATTCCGCATCGTTCCTCCCTTATAATAATATACAGATTATTGTAACTCACGCAACTATCGTTTTTTGAAAAAAATGCGATGTAGGTAGAGATGGAACTTTCATTTTTATTATATGAATGCATTTGATTCCCAGGTAACGAATTCGGCCACCCCGAATGGCTGGACTTCCCGCGCGCTGGCAACAACTCGTCGTACCACTACGCGCGCCGCCAGTGGCATCTGGTGGACGACGAATTACTCAAATACAAGTTCCTCAACGAGTTCGACAAAGATATGAACGCGTTGGAGGAGAAATATGGGTGGTTGAGTTCAGATCCGGTGAGTTACTATTTTTTATAATATAGATGTAACAAAGGAGCACTCAAGGACAGGACTCCACTTACACATTCGTTTATAAAGCTTTCTTCATTTCCTTCATTCGCATATATTCATGTCACCGTGCCGATTTGAGGTCCAACTAGTGTGGGTCCGACTCTCAAGTGGGCAAAATTCGTAATTGTGAATTTAATCCGACATAGACTTCGCATTTATGTGCTGACTAGTAAGTGACCTACTGGTTCAAACGTTTATTCCACAAATTTCATGTAATACATATTAAACTAGTGATTTGACGACCCACGTGGTGGGGCTGTCACAATACCGGTCAGACACGCAGTGGGTCCCGTGTTCGGTCCCGGCCAGACAGACATCTGAATGATGAGTTTAGATTTCTGTTCTGGGTCTGGGTGTTATGTATTCGTGTTTGTGTGACCATGGCACCCACGTCACAGGAGAAAATCCTACTGTGGGGCTATGAGTGTAGAAAGCGTTTATAATATATATTTAAAAAAATATATAAAAAATAGACTAGCTTACTTAGGCTTAGGACTTAGGATATTTCTATAAATATGAATCATTGAGTTAGTGTAATTTCTCTAAATGCTTATTTTTATGTCATTAGGGCTACGTTTCGTGCAAGCATGAAGGCGACAAGGTGATAGCATTTGAACGTGCTGGTCTTCTGTTCGTGTTCAACTTCCATCCTTATCAGAGCTTCACGGATTATAGGGTCGGAGTTAACGAACCCGGAACTTACCAGGTAATTTACAGCTTCTGCATAAAATGTCAAATTAGACTAGTCTTTAAACGAATTAAATATTTTGCAACCATCTATCCGCCCTTTGAGGTCCACTTCTGGATATAGACCCATAATGAGATCAATACCAAAGTAACTGCACCTACCATGTACGTCGGTGACCGCAGTAAGTGCCGCTTACTGGACTATCTGGCTCCTACGTCTCGTTACACAGAATACCAATAGCCGTACGTCCGCTCGACGCGACGGCACACGCTGAGTGAAGCCATATCCATACTGCAACCTTATACCTGCTTGTTGTGTTTGTCTCTTTTCTTTAATTATATTTTGTGTTTTTCTCACCTTCTGTCTACTGTGTTTGTTGTTGTTATGTTATTATAATGTTGTCAGTGAGGATTAAATGATTCTATCTATCTCGATGTTGCATAGGAAGACGCTGCCCAGGTCCTGAGTGTTTTCCCTCAGTGGCCTTCTGCATTTTTCAATGTGCAATCAAGGTGCAATGCAACCATGGATTTACCTACTAAAAAATCTATAACGTCCAAGCATGAGATTTTTATCTGATATGATAAATTTAGGTATTATAGCGTTACAAATATATGTTCGATGAAAATACTAAGCAAAAACAAACCAAAAATATTGCACCTATTGTAGGGTACCGATAAATTATTCTGAATGAAAAGTGTCTACAAATCATTACTAATGTGTAATAATATTCCAGGCCGTTCTATGCTCGGACAGCAAAAAATACGGTGGGTTTGGTCGCGTGGAACTAGAGGGGGATACCCATTTAACACAAAATATGGCCTGGGGGAATAGAAGAGATTCAGTACAGGTAAATTATCACTTATATTTTACTATTCTTCATGCAGCCGTGCCCGCTTCAGTCACGTTTAGACGGTAAAGATGCGGTAAGGCATTTGATAAGAGGGAGATAAGACCTTTGTTTCTTTATTCAGGTCAATAATTATTCGTGCGCTTAATGTCGCAAAAATCGGACCATTAATTTTTGCGCGAAAAAGCAAATACATCCAGGAATTCTAGGATCCTACAACTTTTGTTTTTTTTTTTTTTTATATCAATATGATAAGATTAAAAACTTTTCTACTATTGACTACAACAGTTTAGTAAAGTATATTTGCAATTTTCCTCAATATGTTGATTCATTTCTTTTATTTTCCAGGTGTACATACCGTGCCGCACAGCTATAGTGTATGCTCGTTGTTAGATCTCGAAAATATTATAAAAAATAGTTTTAGGAGCAATTATTTACTCTGCATGTGATTTATTGTTGGCCACTAGCTCAATTACTACAATATAGGTATAGTCTCAACAAACCAATGATTAAGTTAGTTTTTGCTTAATTAAGGAGTTGTAACGAAACCTGGAACCTATATTTGGTGTGATGAAACGAAAAGACTTTTATTGAAGTACAAAGATGGTTTATTTAGTAAAAAATGAAATAAAATAGTTGAATATTGTACATTTTCTTTGATTTACTACTTCTAAGATGGTACCCCGATAAGGAAGTTATTTTTAGGTGTGCATGATAGAGGGTTTAGTTTTAAAATCTTTACTTCATAGCCAAACTCTTCTGCCAGTCTAGCTCGGTCTGAGTCAATCAGTACCATACATTTATCACCTCTTCGTGTTAATGGGTGCTCCTTGTGAGTTTGGTCAGCTGTGTGACAGATGCACAAATATTGGTCAATGGTTAATTCACTGAATTTTTTGCTCCTCGGATAAACCAATCTGTCAGTAGCATGAAGGGACCCATAGCAGCAAGGACAAAGAACAAACCTAGCGTTTGCCTTCAAACACTTATCTAAAACTAAGTCACTTGCTATGCCACACGCATGCAATGCTACTCCAATGTCGAATTTGCCTACAAAAAAGTCTAGATTACACTGAAAGAAGTAGACATTAGACAGACCCATTTTGTGTACCCTGTCCCTTGCCCTAATCAAAGACTGCTCTTTATTTTCTAACAAAATAACCGTGCATTTGGGAAGAAGGTGGGCTATTAAAATACCTAAATGTCCACTTCCGCTACAAAAATCTACAATCAGATCACCTTCCTTTGCTATGTTAATAACTGCTAAGGTTAAATTTTCTAATTGTTGTGACTTCCTCACTACCCTCTCATTTGGTAAGTGACCAGCGGCCGGGTTGGCTCCATCAGGAATCATATCCCAATCAAGTTCATTTACTCGGTCATTTAAACAAACATTCAACTCCATATCATCTTTTAGAATACTTAACGCGTTTTCTATATCATCCTCTTTTGTGAATAGTCTCTTTTTGGGGTTGTGTCTTTTGGGATCCGATTTGTAGAGGCTGACATCGTCTGTGACTGGTACAGTTAAATTTTCAGTTACAAAGTGTTTGATCTTGAGATTCTTTAAGAGATTAAAAACAGACTGTAGTTCAGGTATGTTAGAAATATTGTTGAACCATTTGTGTGTTAATGGAAGGAAAGTTTGAAATGTACTAGAACCAAAAGATTCAATTAAAATATGATATGTAGGAAACAGAACTAAATCTGCTAGAGTTAAAAACGGTCCTTCAGCAAACTGGTGGCTTAATTCCAGATCTTCAATCTTAGTGGAACAGTCTACTTCGAGGTCTTTCTTATTTTTGGATTTCCATTTTCTACTTTTAGGTATCCTAGTAGTTTCTGATTCGGTATTTGATGATTCTTTAATTTCCTTTATTTCTTCTCCAGTCTTATTCACATTAGAGTCATCTTTTTTGAAGTCCCGTGCTACTTTATAGACATTATGAATCCTTACAGGTTTATGGAGGTGGTTTTCAAAACGCACCAAGTTTTCAGGAATCTCTGTCACATGCTGAGCACTTAGAACATCGTGGACTGTCTTAATGATGTCAACTTCACAGAACTTAGTCCAGATAGAGACTTCATTTGGTGCTTGGAGGCAGCTTTTCCGGAATCCAAGCAAGCCATCCTCGTGTTCTTGTGAAGATTGGGGAACAGACCGATATTTACAGATGTGGCGCGCCACAGCACACAATCCAGTAATAACCGTGTCATCATGTATAACTACAGGAAATACACACGACGACGCTTGCCACGGCAAGATTTTTTCGTCAATGTATTCTACTTCTCTATTAGTGACCAAATTAACGGTAACTCTACATCTTGTAGGCAGAAATACAAACTTCAAAGTAACCTCTTGAGGAGCGCAATATTTATAAACACAATAAATTAAAAGCGTCTCTATTGGAACTTTTATTTCAGGTGACGATTGATATACTTCGAAAGTTGAATACGTTTCCAAATATATTATATTAGCCATTTCTGAGTTTATTTCATGTTTTATAATTTTCCAATTAACAACACTCCTCAAAATAAATCAATGTCATTAAATCTAGCAATCATTTTTTTTTTACTAAGGTAATAAAAGCAAATAAAATTAAATGTTAAACATATATGTTTGTATTCAATAATTACCAAATGGTAACAAGAAGTAATATTAATATTTTAGGCTAAATTAAAAACAATATTCGTAATATGGTTAATCAAGTTTACTGTAATAAATAGCAATTATTTTAATGTTATAGAACAAAATTACTGGATAATTTAATAATATAGGTAATAATCGTTTGAACGTTTGTAACAGTTATAGCGTACAACACTAGTCAAATTGAAAACATAAACTTCATTTGCATCAGCAGCGTGTGTTGGGTCGAAAAACAAGAATTCAAGGCCGAAATTCAATTATTTAAAAAAAAAATCTGCCTTTATCAAAATGTCAAACATCATATCAAAAACTCCAAATATAATTGTCAGTATTGTCACAACATAAAAAAATAAAAAGGGTAAAATGTAAATGTTCAAAATATGAAAAGTAATTCGTAAAAAGATTAATACTGTTGTTTAAATCAAACAAGCGCAGCATCTCAGGCTATAGATTCAGCTGCACGAGTGAATAAGATAGTTATATTTATAAAATAACCTTATTGTTATAAGGTTTATTGTACGAAAATGCTGGAAGTTATAAATGGGTTCCTTTTAGTTTATCTGACCGTTTTGTGTGCTGTTAACGTTTTAGTGCCAAGCTTGGTTAAACCGGTAAGTTTCACAGTCAAAAAGTGCCTATTATTGAAAAGTAACCATTATAATAATATTGGTATCATCAGATTGCAGCTTTCTTTGCCAGACCATCCAAAGAAGAGAGGACGTTATGGTCTGAAATACTAAAACTTAAGAACGAGCAGAAGACAATTTCGATAAAAGACGAGTTTGCTGCCTACTCAAAACTTCAGCGAAGAATCAATAAACTTGAGACCGATTTAAAAGACAGTTCTCAAACTCGATTGCGAAAGAGCATAGCAATCAAAGGAACAGTGCACTTAGCACTACAAGTTTTTTGTATAATAGTGATGTTTTGTTCCATCGTGTGGTACAGATACGAACCTATTGTAACATTAAAAGGCAATTTGTTTCCATTGTCTAGTTTCCTGACATACCCAAGTGGTACACCCAATGCTATATCCACTCATGTTTGGGTGTTAATTACTAATGTGTCCTTTAAATGTCTGATAAAACCTTTTATGTCATAAGAAATGAGAGTCAATAAATAGTTTTTGAGTATTTAAAGTATAGTATTTATTTGTAGCGGATAATAAATATGAGTGCCTAAGGATAATGTCTTGTGTTCTATCTCGTTTCGGGAGAATGCTATGATGTGTTCTAGAATTTTCATGACGTCAAACCTGGACAATGATTATTTTACAAAAATGGACATTTTTATCTACTTTTCTTGAATTTGAGCTTCTCAAGTAAGCAATTATGGACTATTTGTGTGTTTAGTATATATGGTGGGGAGTTGTAATTTGTGTGGTGGAGTTGTGATTTTATGTATTCTTGGTTATAAACCTTAGGAGTCCCGTTGCCAAAAATGTTATGAATATAAATAAATAATTAATTGAGCAGTGTTCTTTGTTTAATAAAATTTTGTCATCTGCTTGTAATTATTTTATTAGAATCAGAAAACATTTATTCGCTGACAAACATTGCAGACACATATTATACATTAGAATAGGCAAAGAAAATATATATGTATACATACATATAATATATATTCAAAATTGACTAAGACATTAGTACAATATTGAAACAAAAAAAGAAAAACAAAATAATAATAACAAAATAAAATGTTAAAGAGAGACAAGCAAATGTGATAATTATGTGCTGCAACAGCCGCGAAAGGGAGCAAACTCAGCTGAAGGCCATGAGTAGGTAAACGATGTCATGGCACTGATTTTCAGTTTGACCACAATTGTTTTTAAATATCAATATGAGGTCACTAAGTGGCATGACTATTATTTGATATAGATTGCCTGATATGACTGACTGTAATAGGTTTTCATATACAATTAATTGAATATTTCATATTGTGTTTTGTACTAACTGAAAGTAAATAAAAAACCATATAAATTTTCCAATTTTATTAATTTATTAACAAAAGTATCTTATACTCAGTCTGACACATTTCTAAACCTGTTCTTACAATTTACATAGAAGGATTAACCACTGCTCCTGCCAAAAAGTCCTTCTACGCCAACATAAAATATCAAATGAAGCAATATAACCAAATTTCGAATAGTTTTTATTCGCTATCAAACCAAAAATATAACAAATTAAGTGTGCATCTTGACTAATCAGAGAAACGATTTAAAAGTAAGAGGTATAAAATTGATATGGGAATCAAAACCTAATAATGTGCGTAATATAACTAATATTTACATGCTCTATATCACAGCTCACAACTTACTATATCTGTGCTAAGGGACTGTCGAAGTTGCTGATTTAGTATATAAAAATGATTTGATACACAAACCACTTGTATTTTTCACTTACGTGCTAAATTTGCGAAGAAAGTACGGATAGAAATGGTAGTTTCACTACGTTGCAAGCAACTTAAGATACGCGGGCACTTAAACTTATTTATATTAACCACATAGAATCCTTTCAAAGGGCATCGTTATAGTCGAAATTGCGTATACCTTTTATCTGCTATTCCGTCGTGTATGTAGCGGATTGTCTCAATGTCGCAAAAGCACACAGAAGAAATAACATGCAGATAACATAATCGCTACGGAAACAAAAAGCGACTATGACAATGCCTTAACAATTACATAAATATACAAAGATCATCTACAACATTCACTTAAATTTTCGTTTAATTTATAATCTAATTATTTGGAAATATAACTCTGAAATGATCGAATAAATTTGCTTGCATCTGACTATGCTTTAAACTGCTTACTGATATTTTTTATTATAAAATCTTCAACAAAAAGCTCTTATTTTTGGGCTCGAGTGAGTGACTAGTAAGACTGCATATCATGATAAAATTATTTTACAATATATTTCGCTGTATCAATATTAACAACCTTTTTCCAATGCAATTTTTTATATAATTTGTGCATGAAATTTATCCAGTTGAACGATTCCTAGACTAGAAAATGTTGACTTCTTTCCTATTTGGATTCAATTCGCTTATTATTAATAATATAATGCGTATAATACATTTTAAGCGATCCCACAAACAATAATATCGTAATCTTAACGAACAATAGAATTTTTCACTAAGTTGTAGTTTATAATGGACAAAAAAGTTTATTAACTAACATATTTCTAATATATGATTTTAAAACAAGTGTTGAAATTACTTTGAAAACTCATAACTTACACAGTCACTGCACATATGAAGCTCTTAAGCGCCTAAAAGCGTTATAAACTTTAGAACATTACTATTCCGTTATTAGTATAATTTACGTGGCGCAATAAATGGGCAACACTTAAACCTATTAAACCTACAATAATTTATAAACAATTATATCATCGAGTTATTCGCAAATGATCACCAGATCATTTATGAGACTAATATATAATTCCACAACGTTGTATTTCAAAATAGATCTCTACATAGGGATTTCAGTAGGCGACTACATTTGTGTATATACAGTCACAAGATACATATAACATGTATGCTATATTTTCTTGTATTAGCTTGTACTGTCGTTATCACACATTTGTCGTAAACGTGGGTCTAGGAGCTTGAACAGCTCGTTTGGAGAGCACTAGGGCTAAGCCTTCGCGACCTAACTACGAAAGACTGTTGCAATCATTTACTCATTACATGATTTTTATATTTTAGCAGTCTATTTAAGTCTTCTCTTCAAGACTTTTCAAGACTGTTATGGTTAGGATTTTTTTTTAATGACCTGAAGACAATCCGTTTCAAAGCCCTTTAAGAGAGTTTTTTAAGGCTCCTAAAATCCAACTCGTAAGACTCTATTATACTTCCTTTTAGAGACCCTTTTAAGGCCTCTTCATGATTGTACTTTTTAAAGGCCCATTAAGACTAAGGTCGCTTAAGCTAGCTCTTTTAATGCCCCTTCAAGACTACTAAAGGCTCTTAAAGACTGTCCCTTCCAAAGCCCCTTTATGACTATGCAATACCAGGGCTCTTTTAGACTGTTTTCTTATGGCTCCTTCAGACCGTCCTCAACGCAGCAAAGATCATACAACCATACATAACAAGGCAACAGCTTCACGAACAGGGTAGGCCTGGGGTACTACGATTCAACGTGTTCGCGAAGTGGCTAGGTGTTCTCGTAGAAGGAACTGTTGAAGTGGGTGGTTAGTAGGTACACCACCGCTTCGTACGTGGACATCATTATCGCCGTGTTCGGTATCTGCCGCACGAGCTGCGTGCCGAGACCCCTGTGAAATGTAATGAAATTAATTTATTGCAAGAATGTAGTATACAAAGATGGTTACAGTAAGAAATATCGTACATTCTACCGTGACAATGGTGTGCAATCATGTCAGTTGTAAGATTAGAACTATTAAATAAATTGTAATTATAATTAACATATAAAATATATAAATTAGATATTAATGTGGAAATTAAAGTGTGTTATTAAATTGGTTAACGCTTTTGTGCTATTTAGGTTGTTTGTTTAGAAGCCAAAGTTTCTTAAACTGAAAAACACAGGTGTCGTATAAGATAATATATAATAAAGATTACTTTTTACAATAATACTAACATAAAAAATCTATCATAGGCAAAAGTCAAATTGAACGATTTATAACTCTTTGTAGTCATTGAATTCTAGAATGTTAGTCATTAAATACAGGAATTTATTACGTAGCTTTCTTTATTTCAACTTTTTACAAAACTGATCTTGAGTTTTTGAGAATTTTGTGCTTTGAGAATGTCTATAAAAAACTATTTTTCATAATAATAATATGATTGTCTTATGTTGTGGGTGTCACGCACACACAACGATTGATAAATAAACACCCACCCACAACAGAAATCTAAATATATCATTCAGTTTCCTGTCCAGCCAGAAATCACTACCGCTCCGCCACGTGGGTCGTCATTTTTTTTCAAATCACATATTTTTATTATAAATAATAGGTATAAATACAGTTCTGAAATAAATGCAGATAGTTGTCTATGATCCCGCGACAAATGGGTACGACACGTAGTGTACTTAAGGCGTTATTATAATTTGACGATCGCGTGGGGGAGCGGTCACCATGCCGATCTGACATGCAGTGGGTCCCGGGTTCGCTCCCTGTCCAGACAGACATCTGAATGATGAGTTTAGGTTTCTGTTCTGGGTCTGGGTGTTTGTGTATTCGTCTTTGTGTGTCCA
>DWTU01002336.1:0-11650 GCA_018251515.1 Cecropterus confusis | reverse complement strand
ACATTAATGTAATTGTAGCAATTTTAATACATTTATTCCTTTAAAATTAATTAACTATATAGGATCTCAAAACGTTCAGTAACATCTTTGTGGGGTACTAGATTGTTCTCATGAGGAATAAGCAATGGAAACCACATTCAATTCACGTAAGAAATAATGCTTATCTTCCTAACGTATGGTAATTTGCAAAAAATCTTCCAATATTATTTGCCTATTATCAACTAGTTTCGCCGGGTACAAAATATAGTGGGTGTGAATATTGATGCTCAGAATTATCTTTATTATACCAATTATGCGTCAATGGAACTAACGCTCCAAACAATGAATAAGGTTTCTTCTTGTTAGAACTGTATAAATTTTCAGGAATAGCATAATGAACAATTGGTGATCGTTCATTATTAAGATTTCCTTTTATTATTTCAGGATCAAATGTGTAAGACTCCTTTTGATAATTTCTGTTAGGGTTTTGCTTAAATTGATTATTTGTGTACCACTCCTCATTTAAAGGAACATCAGTGTTTACTAAATTATACTCTCCAACTTTGGTTACATTATTGTTAAATTGATGAAGTAAATATTTTAATGGAGACTGATACTCTGGTTTATCTGAATCATTTTGGTTATTATAATAATTACTTAACGGATAAGTTTTTCTCTTGTCTTCTAACGATGAAACATATTTCTGAGGCAATAACGAAGCAAATATTTGTCCTTGTTTATTTTGATGAAGCCCAATTTGTTTTTTTGGGTAAAACTGATATTGTTCAAGACCTTTATTTAAATGAGAACGCTCATTAGAATCATCAGTTGTATCTTTTTTGTGTAATCCAGCCAAATTAAACAATTTATCTACTTTAATAATTTCAGGATCTTTTTCGTGTTTTATTCCTGAACTGTAGTATTTGCCGTAATCCTTATTAAAATCTTCAAAATCAGGATAAACCCGAGGTTGCAATATATCAGAAACTTTTTCGAGCGTCTTTAATTCACCTGAAAATTCATTCAGATCTCTTGCATTTGTAATTGATGGCTCTTCGTTAGTAATTCTTAGGTTTTCTCTAATAGATGATGGAGCAATATTTAGCATTTTATTACTGTAATTTCCATCATCCTCTACGATGGTCTGTATTGGCGATTTACTTGTTGTAGGGGTAAAATATTCTTCTATATTCGCCGATGTACTTGATACATATATCATTTCCTTTCTATTTCCGTTTGTTTCAGTAAACGTCGGCGGCAGGGCTTGCGGGGCTTTACTAAAATAATCAGACATGTGAAATTTTGGCAAAGTGGGCAATCTATATAATTCTACCGTTGGTTTTATTTTAATAACCACGGTTTTACCTTTATGGTATCCAATTCCATGGCCATCGAACGGTTTATTTTTGGAAGTTTTCTTCGTTACAACTGGTTTCTTTGGTGTGGTGCCGTCATCAGCATTGTTAGAGTCATTGGAATCAGCGTCACAATACATCTTGTTTAATTTTTGTATGTCTTTCTGGGATAAACCTACTCTCTGACCGATTTCCGCACCTCTCTAAAACACAAAACACAGTTTTTCAAAAAAGAGCATGCTAATTTTACAACACTTTTGTACCTACGTGATGCAAAAAAATTAAATATTCCAGGAATATTATAGTTGGATAATCTTTACATTCTTATAGCAATAATTATGGCTACGTATCCTTTATATAAATAAGAATAAATAAGTCACCTGCTTAGGTACAAGAGTATCCTGACCATTCGATGAAAAAGCTTTTCTGCTGTAATGTAAAACACTCTCGTAGTCATAGCCGACGCCAAAATCAGAGACAGCAAACGAGTTGTATTTCCGGAAGTTATGACGCGCCGCTAAAACATTACAATGTAAGTAGTTTTTAATCAAAGGAAAGGTATTTTTGTTTCAATTCCGAAAAAATATAATTGATCATTATTAACAGTAGAATGTGTTTTTTTAACTTTACAATCTTTTTATTAAAACAGTTAAAACATTATTTCTTATAATTCTTAAGATTAAAAATAGTATAGATTAATATTAACCAACTTTATCTATAAAGTCTATAAAGTCTTAAACACTAACGTCGTCACACTTGACAAAATAAGTAATTTGTAGTCGAATTGTAAAAATTGAAAATATGTACCGTACCATGAATATTTAGATACGAACATTACGTTACACACTGCTATAACCTAGTTACGATATCTTAATTACTGATCTTTCATAATCATTGCAAAGCTAACGCGGATAACAATAAAATAGTAATTGTAGCATTTATAGCTACAACACGGATATGAAAGATATGAACAATTAACACATTTATGACTATTATGAAATTTCTTACGTTGGACAATGTTTTGCCAGAGAACGTCAATATAGTCGTCTCTATCAGGACTGCTTTGCATATGATAGAATCCCAAGGCATGTAGGAGTTCGTGTACAACAGTACCGTGGCGGAAGCATCCACGACCAACGGGATGCCGCCCTGAGAGGTTCAGAACTTGGTAACCGCCTTGGTAGCCTACTTGGGAAAAACATCCACGTCTGCTACCCTGAAACAAAAAGATATTACACAAGTGAAAATGAGACACAGGGAGAATCGAAGGGAAGAAAACACGCGCTGTGACTTCTCGTTCTGGGCGCCAAGATAAAATACGGGTTAATCGACGAAGTGAAGGTAAATAGGTATTTAAATATATAAAAAAAAAGTTTGTTCTGTGTTTATTATGATTACTGCCTATTTACGTTTATTTTTATGACTAAGTATACGATTAATAAAAACAGAATATTACGTTTTTTATGAATTATATTATTCGACTACTTTCAAAATTGTTTGAAATTAAAATACAGATCCGTTGATTTACCGACCCGCGTGGCGGAGCGGTCACCATACCGGTCTGACACGCAGTGGGTCCCGGTTTCGATCCCCGGCCGGACAGACATCTGAATGATGAGTTTAGATTTCTGTTCTGGGTCTGGTTGTTTGTGAATTCGTCTTTGTGCGTCCATGGCACCCACGACATAGGAGACAATCTTAGTGTAGGGCTACGAGTGTAGAAAGCATTTTTTTAATTGTGTAATACCTTTCTAAACAACATGAAAAATAATGTTCAGTTACCTGTATAACCACGGCATCACGATCGCCTTTTTTGTATGGCGTGAATCTGACACAAGATGCTTGGGCTAGATCCTCCATGCCTGCTAGGATAGCTTGCATTTGTCCACTCGCTGGAAAATATTCACTTATTCAATTTAATATCTACAATATTCTCTAAATAACGTCAACGTTCTAAATACGTCTTTTATGACTTTTTAAATTATATTCATGTTAATACATTTTTTTCTGTATATTACCAATATGAAATACTTAGATACTTTTGTTTAGCGTTTTTCTATTTCATGTTATGATTGATAATAAAGCGTTTGATATCCACTATAGTCTCAAACATAATACAGAAGCACATGCATTGCTACAGCGCAATAATTGAGGTGGCCGACAAGGTCTGTCTAGTTAAGATTCTTATACTATAAGCTACCACTTTCAAAGCATAATGCCCACCTATGATACCGATCAGTATCTCATACTTTCTTCATTGCGCAATCAGTCTGTAAGCACTTGCTTATTTATCTTTAAATTATAATTAAATACTTACAGAAATGTTCTCTTTGAATATAATATATGACTTCATTGTTAGGCCAGCGCTTTGTACTGTCCAAAAGTCCGTTTCTAGACAATCCTTCAGCTATATCAGCAACAAGCAGGCGTCTTTGCCGTTCGTTTAATATGAGGTCCCCTTCAAATTTGCCACTTTCTTCCCAAGCGTGGTCTGATACTGGCTCATTTTCATCGTAATCGTCATCAGGACCCTTGCCTGTAATTATGTAAAAACATTTTATCTGTGTAGACCAATAAAATGCAAGCCACAGAGTTGTAAAACAGAATTTTAGACATGCTCCTAGTATCATGTAGCCTTGCCCGTATTAAATGTAACATGAACGTATGAATGTTATTACAAAGGACAGTTTTATGAGTCTGATAGTTATTATAGTATTAAATGTATACCGCCCTAAATGCCTGTTTGAGAATTTAGCGAAATTCGCGAGATATACACGATTTAGTACATTATTTACACAACTTTCGTGTAACTTGTAAATTACACAGTGATTATGCGGGTGTTTGCATACAAGATCGCGACTTTAAAAAATTTAAAAATCCTACTTTAATTTAGTAGGAAAACGAAATTTAAAACTTTTTAATTATATTCAATCGAAATGTACGATATTAAATTGATACTCAATAAATGGTATAATAATATACTTATCCAATATATAAATAAAATATATTTATATATTTATATGAATATGAGATTGTTTTTTAGTGTGTCTGTGTACCTATAGAAAATTTAATTTTCTATAGGTACACAGACAAAAATTTCATGATCAATTTTAATTTAATTCAACAATAATATTTTATTATATAGGTACATTAACGAAAGGTACTCACTTTTCACATTCAAGTCCAACTGTGAAGTCATTTCAAGAAAATTACTAAAATCCTCTAATTCACTGCGAGACATAGCTAAACACTTAACAACACAAAGACTAAATAATATCACTAAATTACGCCTCTTCATTGTTAAAGCTTTAATATTAATATACAATTAAATTTAAATTATTTTAAATCAGTCAAAAATCAAACTCAGGCAGAATTAATCAAAGATCATATTAAATATATCACAATCACATCGTGATCTGAATTTAATGGTAAAGAACTGTACTTTGAATATTTTTGCGTGTTACCGCGAAGTTTTTTCCGAACAAAACCCATTGGTGCGGCACGGGAATTAATATAGCTTTGGATACGACCATTTCACAAGCTATTTGCCCGCAACTGCTTGAGACCGTCTTGCGACAGCGCTCGCGTCGGTGACAGCAACGGGCGTCCCTTTACCAAACCGTGCAAGAAAAAATTGCTAAATTTACTGCTCGACTTATTCCATCATTTAATAGTGGCCCAATGTCAGTAATTCCATTTTACACCACAAAACCTTCAGTGGCCTAATTCTGTGATTGTACAGGTGATTTTGTCACAGAAAACAACGTACGTTTGTTGGCGTGACTAAATCGCTTTACTGACAATTCGAAGGCTAAAAGTTGTATTACAATATTGCTTGTCAATTCAGATTCGTAATTAACCATACATTTATTATCTAGGTCATATCCAAACACTACTATCGAAAATCAAACTGTAGATTACGCGCAACCCAAACGCAAATCTGAAAAACCTAATAATGTCCAAACATCTGCTTGAAAACGAGAACTTAAAAAGATTATATAAGTCGTTAAATTTTGCAACATTTATGTAACCAATGCCAAAAAATGAGCCAGCTTCTGTAATGTTAAAACATTGAGTTTACTATTTAATAAGAGTTTAATCCGAAAAAATGCACAATAGCCAAAGCCATTTATTTGTTACACCAAGATAGAATAACTGTTACATTTTATTTAGCAAGTGATGTTTTTATTTCGCGCAAGAAAAGTTAGGATTTTGTGCCCAATCTTAACTTTTCAAGTTTTCAGTTAGTATGCACTATATTCAGTTTAAACGAGGTATATATATATGTTCACGAATATTCATGGCCTCAAGTGATTACACAAAAAAAAATGCATGAACAAATGTAAATATCGTAATATGTCCGTCATATGTGGAATATGGTAGCGAACTTTTTTTATGAAGTGCGGCTTTGCTTTTAGACAGACCCCTTGTTTTGCCATACGTTCAGGAGTTGGGTCTGCTTCACTGTTTTCAATAATAAATATAAATAGATAAATTTATCAAAAAAAATGGTATCATATTTTTTATTTTGAACGAGAATCGAACACCTTACTGAATTACAGTATGGTGTTCGAAGTGTTCCTTGATTTACCTAACACACTGTATTATTGTGCTTATCTTAAGTCATAAGATTTAGCTGGGATGTGTAAACGGTCTTAAGTATAAACCAAACGCATTTGTGGAGTAATGGTGTAGTATAATTTTTAATATACTTCAATTATAAGTAAAGGACTATCAAGAACGCACGAACTCTTTCGTTATTTAATTATTTTTCCTGTGTATTTTCTAAGCTTTCTTCGCAGTACATTCTGTTCAGTTTTAGAATATCTCTCTCTGATAGCCCTGTTCTTTGTCCGATTGTAACATTTTCCTGTAACATTAAATAAATTCAATATATTTGCGTTTTTTAAACATTAAATTTAGTTGAAATATGGACAAAACGATGTCAACTACAATGTTCTTCAACATTCAAAATGATGTTGACTGTTATTAATTAATGACTAAAATTTACCTGAAGAGGAATAATAGTTCTGTTTCCGTTCTTCGAGAATGCCTTCTCAGGGTAATGCATCACGCTGTTGTAATCATAAGGCACGCCGAAGTCAGTCACAGTGTCGTTAGTGTACTTCATAAAGTTGTGCTCGGTACCTGACATAATAATTGTAGTTTAAGGTTAAATGAAAAATAGAAACTTTACCTTTACCTAATATTTACATCACTTAATCGTAACTATGTAGATCAAGAACTAGTTGATTAAGAAATCTATGAACATTTGATGGTCGCTGTCTACTATTCTACTTGACCTAATAATAATATTATAAAGTAAACTAATATAAACTAGCGGTATACATATACCTTAAAAAATTCCTTACCCTCTTTAATATTCTCCCAAACAATTTCTACAAAATTATCTCTATCGTAAGTGCTCTGCATGTGGTAGAAACCTAATGTGTGCAACATCTCGTGGACGACGGTGCCATGCTTAAGACAACCCTTGGCCAGATTTAATACCTGGTCCTTTTCTTCTTCACTGCTAAAACCTACGCTTGAAAAACATCCGTTGGAGGATCCCTGTAATAACAAATATTTTAAGGGTATGTACTTTCTTGTGGTTTGTTCAAGTGTATCTTTCAACGCATGCTTCGTCTGCTGCTGTTATACGAGTATTATTTGAAATGTAAACATACTTATCATATGCTTTATTACCTTTAAAGATTACCCGGGTTGAAGTGCCAGAGGTTGTTGATTTGAGAGAGCGCAAATAAATGGGTATATCGCATACATTACATTACAATAAAGTCAAAAGAAAAACATTAATCGTATTTATTGAACTGGTTTTGCATTGGTAGGTGTCAAAATTACATAACGCAGAAAGTGGTCGGTTAAGTGAACCGTTACGTTTTCCAATCTTCTCGCAGGATATTGTCCTACTCACAAAAACTTGTTTCCGGGTCAAACAAGAATAGAAATTTCAACGTTTATTTACCATTGTTTCTTGTTATTCATTAGATACAGATATAAATGTAGACTTAGAGTTTGTTTGATTTGGTTGTGTTTGATTTTAGATTATTTGTTTGTGTTTTTAACGGCATAAAGGAAGATTACAAACAAGCATGTAATGCACCTGTTAGTAAATGAGTACCGCCCATGGGCATTCATAATCAACATTAAATATAATTAGAGACCTGTCTTACCTATTACATGTTTTAAGAATCTATACTAAGGCGATAGGTAGGTACATATATACAAATATAAGTAGTAATTTTACTAATCGTAGGCGGAAGAAAATTGTAAATCTTACGAGAACTGTGTTTTATTTATTTTAATGTTATTAACGGTATTATCAAAATTATCAAAATATATCGAAGAATCTTCGGTATAAAACAGTGTCCGACCGAAGCTTACGCTTCAGCTTCGTCCACATTCGGCCAAAAAAAAAACAAGCTTCGGCAAACTTTTGGTTTCGGCCAAAATGAGCCAAAGTTTTGACCGACACCGAAGATTTTTAGCAACCTCTAAAATTGAACGACCTGTAACGAATGTACGACTCCGCGAAGGAGATGGTGAAGTAGAAGGGCACAGTCCTTTGTGAGTTTACGTCGCCAGTTGTGTTTCAAATTCACATTATTCCAAATGTCAAATTATCTTTAACAAGTAGCAAAGTAATTGTTATCAGTTCTAGAAGTCGTTTACCAATCAACATAAACTTTCATATGAAACATATTTTTAAACCGGTAAAATATTTATTTTTAACCAATTTCTTTATTTTTTTTTGAACCTATGGCTTCAGCCTCGGCTTCGGCCAAAAATCGATCTTCGGCAAGGCAATAGTGTAAAAGGACTACGCCATAGACCGAATATGGCCATCAAAAACATTGCGTTCAATGCAAACCGACAGATAAAAATATACAAATACCTTTATTACAACTGCATGCTCTTCATTTTTTCGCGCACGAAATTTTATGCACGACTTGTTTGCTATGTCCGCCATTGCTTCTTCAATCATGTTGATTTGCTCGTCATCTGAATTATGTAAATGTTTATGTAAGACGGTAGTTCAATTCATTCGAAAGTCGGTGAAGCTCTAATCAATAATTTATTTAATATGCACGACATTAATAAGTAGGTACACCGTTATAATGTGTTTTAATTAATCCAAAATAAAGTGACTCCTTTTACGTCACTAAACCACTTATTTGAAGAACTATGGAGTTGAATAAAATAATCATCTTTACACATGAGAAAGTAAAACTATATTTAATGACCTTTTAAGATAAATCTTTGCATTCGTATCATTATGATCTGTATTGTCGTATTTGTTGTAGGTATACGAAACATTTACGATGGAGTCGATTTTCGCCGTATGACTAGGCCCGTTTAAATGACATTTTAGATTTCATCGTTACCCCATTTACATGCAGTTGACTAAAACCGCATGCCGATAGGTATTCAACAACTTTTAACCACCCTCCATATGCTGGCTGTCCGGTCGGCCGCCACACAGCACAATTCGAAACTTTGGCACTTGAGATTATAGTCACTTCCGGCCTAGTCGAATTTGCTATTAACAGTGTAAGGATTTATATGGATTACCTACCTATATATGTTTATGTAAAAGCCCAAACTACGATAGGTCTAAGGTTTACCGTTAAACCAAAAATAAACCAACCGTTCAAAGTCTTAAATGCTCTGAGAGTAGAGTAAGGTTACAAATTTTTACTACCACTTACTTGGTCATTCTTTGGTTATAATCTTAGAATAACGAACAAGGTATCGTATATATATCGTATACATATCCTATAACAACTATTGGCCAAAGCGTTAAATAGACATGTTGTAGTATTATTGTCTAATTTTATGTTGTGTTATTGAATTTACACGAATTTGACCCACCCACTATAAAGAGCTGCCGTGCTCTTCTCACTTAAATTCATATTTTCTTTTATATTCCCACCTAACCCAGCCAATTGTATATGACACACCATAGGTTATCGCCCCTACGGTCTATAAAATGCCCCCCGAACGTTTCAACAATGAAGTTCAGTAAACAGACTAACCGAAATCGTCTTCATTAATATGATATACAACGGTCTTCTCTGGCCAGCGCTTGGCTCCGTCTCGTAGTCCATTACGCGCTACCTGCGCAGCTAGGATGAGTTGCATCTGTTCTGACGACAGCACCATGTCTCCTTCGAAGTGTTCTCCCAGTTCCGCGTCTACGCTTGAACCATCTAGGAAAGTTATGAAAAAGAGGATAAGGTTTTTATATTATTTTCGCATCAACAACCCATTATTATCCCACTGCTAAGTACGAGTATCTTCTGAGAGTTATAGAGGTATAGGCCAAAGTCGACAATATGATCGACTTCCGATGGGCGATCGTCAGCACTGATCGTAAGGTAGACTGCATACTTGTTTCTTTTTGTAATATAGAAGTAATAAACGAACATGAAGTCCATCTGACGGTAAGTGATCATTGCTGCTCAAGGACAACTTTATCAGTCACAGATAAGGTTACAGTCTTACCTGAAGTTGCCTACAGATGGACTTGAGGACTAAATTAGAGCTCCTCCAACAGATGTTTTCCTTGCTTAAAACTGTTTTTATTGGACAGAAATAAATGTGGCTGTTGTGCCTCCGAACCACTAAACCTTCTACAAACATTACGGCAATTCATTTAAAAAGCACCTATAACTATAATTTACGGATGTCAACAATGGAACCATGGCTAGTAGCCACTTTCGATTCAAAGACAAGCCTTCTAACTGTGTTTGCTTGTCACGAACAACTCTATCACTTTCACGCGGAGTGCTCAAGTGCATAAAATATGTTATACCTACATTAGATACCCGTAGCTTAACCAATACATTTCAAATTATTGTATGATGTTTACGGTTAAGTTAATAACTACTTTATATATCGTTATTTATAAGTCTTTGTGCAAGATAGGTACAGTGAAAAATACAGAACATTAAAAAAATAGTTCAAGGCACTATGTTATTAGTCACGGTTTTGAATACTAGGTAGTTATCTTAAAATATCCGTTTATACTTTTTAATATTTCAATAACTGATTATAATTGCGTCTACTACTTAAATTCTATTTTTTCTCTATTTCTGTTTTTCTTTTTTGTATATATGTATATTTTGTAAATAATTTTAATATTAGTATGTTAGAACCATTAGTAATGACATAAATGTATAAATATACTATTGTAGATTGTAAAAAAACAATATTTACCCTCATTGATATAGAGATTCTTCTCCTCCGCTAAGGGCGCGGCATTGCAAACTACGATAAACAATAATGTAGCAAAAACGTTAAAATTCATTTTACGTTTTTTTGTTTCTACAATGGTGTGCATAAAGTGCAAATACTAGATACACCATCTACCACCAAAACCGCACTGCGACGCTGTCCTGTCTTTGCGGCTTTTTAAGATACTTGGTTCATACTTTGAACAATGGTTTCTGACTATCGATCACCTAATTAGATAAATATTTAATCTAAAACTCGTCTGCTATCGACATTAAGTACACAGTAACATTTCGCCACTCGAGATATCTAGTAAGCACGTAAAGAACCCTGTCGAGTTGACATGAGAAGACCTCGAATTGTTAACAAAAGCGATAAAATGCTGTTGTTACAGACAAGGGCTCATTTAACATTCTATGAGCATTTTAAACACCACAGGTGCACACGATGCATGGATAAGGAAAAGTACATTAGCAGTGACTGTCAGTGGCTTCGTACACCTTAATACAAAAAACGTTTCACCAAAACATTTTTAAAGTAGATATAATTTCATTAAACTACCAAAATAAAATTTCAGTTACGAAAATAAATGCAAGGTAGGTTATAAGTTTTTAAACTTAAAAATCCCATCAAAAACATTTCATGCAAAACGTTGCCAAGACGACCACATAAGGTCTGCCCTGTGAAAAAGCTACCGCCGTGGAGGTGGTGCGAATATTTAGTGTCTGAAGTAAGTAACGAAACAGCCAAGCCATACATTTTTACTGATATGTAGTTTAGTATATGTAGTACTATTAGTTTAGTATTTGTGCTGGGGTCTACATGAGATCTGATATCTTTTTCACAGGGAAAACCTTATGTAGTCATCTTGGCAACGTTTTGCATGAAATGTTTTTGGTGGGATTACAGTTTATTTTGTAAGTTGCTAGGCAGTCTTTTTAGTGTTTATTTTTTTCTTCCTTTTTTTGGGTATGTGTATTTCTTGCACATCAGCAGTGCCGGTTTTCATAGCCCATTCTTTGTCTTTGCCTTTTGCCTAATTCATAAAATTGGTGAGTCTC
>DWTU01002335.1:0-11651 GCA_018251515.1 Cecropterus confusis | reverse complement strand
TTTTCTCCTGTGTCGTGGGTGCCATGGACACACAAAGACTAATACACAAACACCCAGTCCCAGAACAGAAAACTAAACTCATAATTCAGATGTCTGTCTGGCCGGAGAGAACCCGGGACCCATTGCGTGTCAGATCGGTATGGTATAAAACTGCTTGCTATTTTTTAATCTTGGCTATTCTTAAAATTATCAGACAGAGTAAAGTAGATATTAAAAAGAAGATTTGGTGTGGTAAGGGAGACATACTTTTCCGAGCAACGCATCTGTGGTTAACCTTAGGTGAGACTTTCATATTAACTAGGGTTGATTACATTTGTCCATGGGCGGCAGTAGCCATTTACCATAAGGTGGGCTGCATGCTCGTTTGCTACTACCGTATTATAAAAAGAAGAAAAAATGTATGATATATACGAGTCTTGATCTGACTCGTCTGCTTTATACCATATCTACTTTACTCATATTATGCTAGCTAAGGCGTATCGTAATACAATAAAAGCAATAAGAGTGTCATAGAAAGAATATGGAACAGATGCCGCCATCACAGATTTAAATCAAACGTTGACAAAGACTGAACTACAGCCGAATTTTTTTTTTGACACTTAAACAAACAAATGTTCGTTTGACTACTTACATGCTTGACGCTGCTATTTACTGCATGTGCAGGCCACGTGATGGTGATTAACCACTCGCACCCATTTACTCGTGTTAGAAACATCATATAGAACAATGATCCCATATGAAGTCAAGTACAGATACGTCTCTGTTCTCGGAGTCTGATCACCTCAAATGAAAGTGATCCGGCAACCACACCCTTTCACTAAAACGTAAGGAATGCATCACTCTAGAAATTGTTGTGGTAATGGTGCATGCTCCGTCGAACCACACTAGTTGTACCTTGCAAAGTTGTGGTTGACTTTATTCTTGGATTAAACGCGTCATAGAGATAGTAACATGGGTTTGTCAAGTAAATATAATATAGATAGTGTTAGAAATTTAATACGTATTTTATATAATATCTTACACCATTTTTACACTAATGTGGTAACATTAAGGTGACAACATTTGGTTTATGTCATTTCACTGAATCATATTAGGTACTCGTACATTTCCGAAACTGTATGAAGGTAGAATCTGTGATTTAACTCTGTGACCGATAATGATGTAACGTTTTCGTTTGTGGTGGTGTAACGAATCTTGGGTGGATATCGACCCTGTAAAACTATTCTGATATTTAGTCACATGAAACTGCTACTATTCTATGCCTACCGTATGTTAGGTCGGTTACTAATATATAATAGTCGTGAGCTCTTGGAGATATAGGATAAGCTTAAGTCTCTCCCGAGCTGAGCTCGTAGAAGTAGCCGTGCCTTGAAGCATGGCCGATCCTGATGTCCTCTGAATTGCGCTCAGGCAGGCCACCGAGAATGTCATGGTATGAAAAAAGGACCATGTCAAGATGCGGTTAAACCACTTCAAGTTTTCCCCTCAAAGAAGTTCAAACAAGGTTTCGTAATTATAAAAATGTTTTTTAAAGACGTTTTGGCAATTTTTTTCCACAAATTAAACCTTCTGTACGTACTTATTTTGTATTATCATAAGTTTCTAATTGACTGCGTCAAAATGACGGTTATGTTTTTCGAGGGTATGTATGTTAGTATGTATATATATATGCATGTATTTCTTTGGCACTCGCTACAACCTAAACGACCTGACGGATTGTGACGATGAAAAAAGTGAAACTGTAGAAATATAAACGTTTTTAAGCAGTCAGGTTTTTGTTATAATATTTTTAACAACGTTAGTTGTTAAACAATTACAATATTAATTAAAATTATTGTTATTATGAAATTAGTATTTACGATAAACTTGCATCATTTCCGCGTAAACAAATTAACATTGTATAAATAATTTATATTTAACATAAAATAAATTCACTTTGACCCATATCTCCGCCCGAGCTGATCCCACCCTTATTTTATGAAGACCTATGAAGGGATAATCGCCTTAAAATTGATGTTCTTGCACATATCAGGCCACATTGTAATAAAATGCTTCAAATAAACGTGACGCGAAGGACAAAGGGCTCTATAAAATATGGTTTCAAGCACCCATTATTAGATTTCTCGCTTGGCTCATCTTTACCGATGTTAGCCTCGCTTCTCAGCGATAGATTTGAAATTGAAACAAGATTTTTTTTATGTCCATAACCTGCGTGATGGAGCGATCATCATGCCGGTCTGCGAGGCAGAAGGTGCCGGGTTCGTACCTGACTAAAATGACATCTGAATGTTGTATTTCTATTTCTGCTCTGGATGTGAATACATAAACTCCCAGATTTTATGTATTCATATTTGTGTAGTAGTTTTAGTTTGTTGTTTTTGGTAACCACGACATAGAAAAAATCCTATTGTGGGACTATAAGTGTAGAAAGATTTATTCAAAAAAGAATAATACGAGCATGCATTCTACATTTGACCTGTTATCATAAATGGTCAGTACCAACCAACTACCATATAGAACAAGGGTTATACCTGATGCAGGTCTAAGATGCATTGCCACTTGTGAGGACTAAGATAGACGCATCACATGTAAGTCACCATGTGGCATCCACACAGTCGCATCGAAACGCAAACCAACTTCACGCCAGAAACTTTGTCGCATACCGTACGTGTGTACATCAGTGAGACAAAGGCTTTCTAGGGAAAGGGATTAATGTGTCACAGGTGCTTAAGATGCCTCGCATGGTTCTAGCGACGCTAATTGTCTCCTGTTTATATACGTAAATTAATGTTTCCCATAACACTTCCAGACATTAACTGTAAAATTCATTACTGTTAATTCGAATATCAAGTTTATATATAACACGTTTACTATAAAGGTGGTAGAGCACCACCGCTGTACTTAATCTTTGCTCATCATCTTCCCCGTAGCCAGATTGTTTCAGAATGAAAAGTTGAAGTACAGTCAAAATCGAAGTGGTTGGTTGCAACGTATTGCAAATATGTACTAACGTAGTTCTACAATTGTACCTGTTATGTGTTGTAATTGTCAAGAAGAAACTTATCTTTGTCTTTTTCATTGTCAACAGATTCCCGGGATCCTCTACACAACGCTGAGGACGGCCACCGGGAATTGTAGAGCGGTAAAAATCCCACATAACCCGGCGTTGCTCAGAACGGCGTTGGGTACCTTTTGAAGGTTTCCCCTTGTTAAGAAAAACTCTACCAAGAACGATCAATTACCAAGAACTGTCCTTCAGTTAGAGAGCCTTCGAGTCTTAGAGTGCAGTCTAATATAGAGTCAAGATCATACCAGTCCCAAGTGATAAGCTTATAAACATAACAAAAAATAACTGATTTCTTTAGACGTTATCTAAAATCTACTGCACTGTCAAATATGTTATTTATAATTTTTTGCTATTGTAAAGCTAAAGTAGTCAAAGCATGTACAATAAAGATACATTTTATAAATTTTAATTAATGAATATTTTATGAAACATACGTGCACAAATAAATAACAGAAGGCAAGTACTATAATATCTTTTACGATTTGAAAATAAAAGTATTATTTCTGGAAGTAACAAATTGGTGATCCATATTAATAATATCACGAAAACTTCTGAAATAGTATACCCCCCCCTTATACAATAGTATAAGGCTCACTTTCGTATGAAGCAACCATCTTATAGATGTCCATGGGTGGCTGCTATCACTTACCATCAGGAATGCATGCTAGTTGCTGCTTCGAATTTATTAAAAAAACCACGACTAAAGCAACTAAAATGTATATAAATTCTGTATTTTAAGGTAACATTATAATATTATTTTGTAAACACAATCTCATTTACGGCGCGCGTTATGTTGTTAATACGATGCCTTTGCTTTTAAGCGTGCGAAAGTAAAAGCTTTATATAAAACGTTATTAGAGCTATAAAACGTAAAACAGGTATTTAGTGTTAATTAGATAAGGCTTCATGTAAAACTAAATTTTAAAATGCTTCACACGCACGTAATATCTATCTCAGTTCTTGGAAAAAGTCTTTAAATGTTGCTGGTGGCCTTTAGAGGCAGTTTGCAAACATTAACAATGATTGGTTCAATAAGCTCGGTGGCGTATAGTCCAGACCTCTTTATTTCATGAGCAATGTCTATGTTAGTAACAGACAAATTAAACTTTATTTTAATTTTGCGTCATATCTAGCCTCATACTCAGGCAACATACTGGAGCTAGCTTTTATTGGCCATGTAATAAACATGATGGTTACAAAAAAAAATGCAAAGTGGTAAAAAGACAAACCCGATGAGTTTCTTGTCGGATCTTCTCAGTAGAAGTCATCTTCCAATCCGGTGGTAGTGTAAAAAAAAATTGTATATGACAACTTGTAAGTGCCCCCGTAGGCCCATACAAAATTTCATTTCATTTCAATTGTTTGTTTTGGGATTTTTTCGCCGTCAACTTTTTGTTGACGACCGGTCATTTGTCGCAGTCTACTTTTCTTACGCAGCTTACAATATATATGAAGTAGATACCGAATAACCGCTGCTATATCCTAATCAACATAACTAACATATGCTTTAATAAAAAATGTAATCTAAAATTACGGATTATGTATTTTATATCTCTCGCTTACACATGAAATAGCATGAGCGTAACGTACATACATTTTTTTGTTGAGTAAAGATTTACTATAGTACTCTATGGCTATTTAATCTGTGATATCTTTCCAGTTATTTATGATGATGATGTAACAGCAGCGTTCGTGGCCACCATGCAAAAAATATTAAACAACAATCCGCCCAAAACCATGTACGTCGTGTTGGAGAAGCGCTACGTGTTCACAATAGAGCATATGGAGTCTGTAGCGCCTTGTTACGAAACATTCCTCGCCTTGCTGCACAAGGTGAAGACGGAAAACGTACATTCCCAGTGGACAGTCGAGCAAATGCCGCTCGACTTCCCGAAGTACTTCACGTATGACCGCGTCAAGGAACTAGTGTTGTGGAAAATAACGTCGAAGCAAACCTGATGTTATTAACTTATTGTGATATTAAATTATTTTTGTGAGTAGGTCGATGTATGGTTTTTTTAATGACCTTTCGTAAATAGATTCAAAAAGTTATTTTTGTGTCTTATAGAGTACCTTTCATGTAACCCGAGTATCCCCATTCAAAATTAGTGATAAAGTCAGGATATCTGTGTATTTTGTGTATTAAGAAATGAATTCTTTATTTCTTGCCCCTATGCCATGGCGCATTGATTGGCTGGACCGATGTGTATAACCGATCGGTTCTTATAAAAGAAAAAAATCATAGTCCTGGCCGGGCAGTCTGTTGGGTCAGCTAATTCAATTAAAACCAGCTGAAATACGATGACTTAATTCTTTATTTCAATTTGGGACCTACCTACTGCTTACACTATTCAGAAAAAAAAACAATTTCGATTACTTAAAATAGCAATAAATATATAAATAAATGGTTTACAAAACAACAATTTGAACATCATACATATAAAATATATAACTGAATATAATAAAAAATGATCGGTCGTGACATTTTTTTTGTGAATACTTGGTTCGCACATTTCAAATACCTATTAGCAGGTATTATTTATTTCTGCGTGGGCCAAAATTCGTTATACTTAGTAAGGAAAGTCTTTCTTAGTTCAGAGTTCCTGGCCTGTTGATCCTTTTCCTTACTGAGAGTTTCTATGCTCTGGCCGACACAGAGATCCCCCGTGAAATGTATTATCACCACTTGAGTGTTGAATGAGACGTTTTTGTCAGGAATCTGCTTTGTATAATTCTGAGGGCCAAAGTCCATCGAGTATGGTAACGAGTATTCTTCTGCTGTGAGAAATAAAACTATGATCAATAATTAAACATATCTGTCACAAAGAATATTTAAACGTGTTTTCAGTTTTTCATATCGTTTGCAAGCGACTTATACCAACTACATGAACTGGACTCGTAGCGGCCACCTTTCGCTTTATGCGATTGTTGTTGCCAAATGGTGTAATGAACTTCTCTTTATCCCGTGTTAAGTGAGTGAGTGGTAAACATAAGGATCTTCATCAGGAAATATGAAAGAGCTCTCTTTTTAAATCCGATCCACTGGCGAATCATTTGGTGTTGCAAATATCCATCGACAAAGGTGTCATTCAGTTAATTCGGTATAACACGGTTTAATTTAATAAATTATCAGTTTTTTCTTTACAAATATACCTAAGTACCCTTCGTTCAGTCCAAGAAACATGCTTGTTCTTAAAGCTAAGCCCTTTATTCGACTCATTGAGCCCACCCGTCCTCATAACAATTATTATTCTTATTAAAAAAATCTTACGCGCATTAAATTCGTCCGAGTCGTGTACGGAGGAGTCACCGGTACACTCGGGCCCGCAGCGGCCGTCCTTGAGAATGCCTCTCATGGTCGTCAATTTACTGATCGCCTTTTCGCAGTTCTTGCCGTTCTGCTCGCTCTTGTGCTTGTCAATGTTGCGGAGAAACTTCTTCATCTGTAACCACTTCAAAATTAATAGCCCTTGCTTTTTTAATCACGAAAGTTCATGTATAAAATCGAACCAGGTAAAATAGTTTATACCTATGGCCGTGTTATACTACGTGGTATATTCGATAAGCGAATTGGAATCAATTCGCCGATCCATAGGTGCTATTGATATTGGAACATTTGGTGGCATTTCATAAACCCTTTGAATGCTTTAAATAATAACCGGTGGTTTTGTTGGCAAGTAAATACCAATTTACGTTGTAAGAACTGAGTTGCCATGTTCTGAATTGTAGGATGTAGTCACGCAAATTTACTTTTCTAGGAGTTTTATTTGCAGTCCTCAGTATTTGTGACTACTTTTAAGCAGAACATGTGCTCTATGTGGAATCAGTTAACAGGTGTCCATGGATAACAATGACCTCTAAATATTAGGTGACTATAGGTTTGTTTGCTTTTCCGATAACATAAAAAATAAACGCAGTTACTCACAGTTTTCGACATTTTTTTTGGTGGATCTGGATATGACATTTTTGGTTCACCAGGATTACTCCCTACAACATATAGGGTACTTTTTGGTATATCAAATTCTGAATATCCAGACGGTTGACCCTCCATCGCATCTTTTTGGCTTCCAGACATAGTCGAAGATTTGCTATTACTTGGAACGTAGGTAGATTTTACTGAATCAGCCTTCGTCTTTTGGATAGCGGCTTTGTTTTTACTATTTTTCTTCTGTTTTCTGCGCACGGGTGATTCGTCTCCATTCGAGAGGCTCTCGTCTGATGTAGATGGAAACACCTCGTTTAGACTGAGCACTTCCACATTACATTCATCGAGATTTAATAGATTTTCGGCGTTCGTTACTTGGCAGAGGTGATCGGTTGAATGTATGCTAATGAATGATTTCTGACTTGAACACAATCCGGCTTCTTCGCCAATAGGTGAGGACTTCTTGGAAACAGTGACTAAAGGATTTGAATGTTAGTGAAATACTTTTGGTAGACAACTTACATGATAATTGCTTCGTTATGTTAAAATGAATAATTAGGTATAATTTTAAGGATACGTACCTGAATATGTACAACTTTCAGTGGGATTACAAGGGATTACTTCGTCTGAAATATAAAACAGATACTTATTTTTAATACTTTACGCGGCAGAAATGGGTAAGTGGTGGTACCGTTGTAGTCTAATGATAATGGGGCATGGGCGTCGCCAAGGCGAGAAAGGCTGTGCAGGCTCTATTTACAATGCGTTTCAACTTAATACTAGAATTGTATCATCAATAAAGATTATTTTTCCATTCACATTGGTCCTTCGTAAGTCATATAAAGAATAATTTTGGATAAAAAGTGTTCTATATAGAAAGTGATAGCTTAATGGTTTAAACTCGGCCTTTCAATCGAGGGTTCGAGGTTCGAATCCCAGACACTCACCAGTTTTTTTCTAAAATGATGTGCGTAATAGTAATTAATTATCACAGCTTTAGGATGAAGGAAAACATTGTGAGGAAACCTGCATACCTGAGAGTTCTCTAAAAAAAAGTTCTCAAAGGTGTGTGAAGTCTACCAATTCGCCCTAGGCAGGCGCAGTGGACTATGGTCTAAAACTTTTTCATTTTGAGAGAAGACCTGTGCCCAGCAGTGGGACAGCAATGGATTGGCGGGATAGGATTGGTTTTTCTTCAACTTTTTATTGGCCTCACTATATTAATACAATTATTAGGTAGTTTCAAAAACAGCTTACCTCCATCATCGATCCCAATATTTATACGGGAGTCTAATTTATCAGGTAATTTAACTACATTCTTCGTATGTGACATATTTAACAATAAATTTCAGTGTATGATCTTTGTCAAATGTCTATTCATTTTTCATAAAATTCGTGACGCGTGGTAATTCTAATTTTAATTTTTAATCAGTACTTGGTTATAACAACGAAACCATAGATATAGGGATATAGATGCAATATTATTGAAAAATATTAAATTATTTATGATTAAAATAATAAAACATCAGAAAGGTACTGAAAATAACTGTTGTATTTCATTTTATAAGTACAAATCATTACTGCACGTTACTCAAAATAGAACAATACAAAAATAACAAAAGATTTAAATTAACATTGCATAATGAAAATACAAAAGACAGTTTAACATAAGCGTTATAACTTATTATAAAATATTGTTGGGTGTAAAATTTTAATCTTACTTATCGTATTTTTGTAACTATATTGACAATATAATTACGTTATTACCAAAATATCAGCGGTTGATCGAGTTTAAGGCAAAGGATGTTGCAGTCTTTATTATTAATCAACCCCGTTTCCTACAATAATGATTATGAACACCAATTCTGCTATAAATCCATCCATTCATATTATTTGATCATATTAATAACTTTATTCATCGATTCGATACAAATCTTCTAAGATGTCATCCATAAATATACAAGTTACACAAATTATGATTTGAATACCAAAATAATACGTTTATTGCATGAGATTTTTTCAGAGATAGTTTTCAATAATTTTTAATACGACACGAAGTTAATTAAGGAAGTAGGGGGTCCCCTTTCCCCCATTAAAATTGTAATGTAATTTATAAACGACGCCTCCTCGTAAAGCTCATCAACTTCTCCGGTTTTTATTTACTTCACACATTTAATTCTAAAATTATCTTCCAAATTATTTGTCATATCGAACTTCGACCAGACAAGAGGTAGTAATGTACAATTTGAGTCTTTGATTTACTACATCTAGCGTTCGTTTAAAAATAATATTTTTAAAATGTATACTCAACTCAGCAACAAATTGTACATACAAACATTAAGGCGTGAAACGATGGTGAAATCCCTATTACATTTTCATGTACATTTGATAATGTTAATGCGTAATTTCAAAGTGAAGCACATTAGTGAGCTGCAAATTTAGCCAGGCAGATGTCTAAATTCATTCGTTCACTCATTTAATCATTATTTATATCTGCCTGGCAAATGAATGAACTCATTTATATCTTACACACACCCTCCCCGCCGGCGGAGGCGAGGACCCCATTACAGCACAACCGTCACAAGGTACGCCAGCGTGATCGGTCGTGCATCGCCAGTGCCCCACATTAGCGTAACTGACCTAAGCCGAGATCCGTACCTCACAGGAGGTGCCCTTGGGTCAGCCGCAATTCCCATTTAACCAGAGGCGGATGGCCAGAACTCCAGCATTAGCTGGGTCCGCAACCTTCCCTCGTAGTTGAGGAACATCCCAACAAAGCCATCCCCTCCATCCAGCCCAGTTTTCTTGTCCGGCTGAGCTTCAGGCTCACAGCAACTACACAATTCCAAAAAAAATAAAAAAGGTCATCTAAATGGTGCCTTTCTGGTCGAAACATGCTGGATCTACTACCTTGTAATTAGTCTCTACTTCATTTAAATGCAACAACACTATCAAAAATTACCATCACAATTCAAAGTTATGTTACATTTTTAAACGCGGGGAAAATCGCGCGGCACCGTTAACGGTAAGTAAATTTTCGCCACAGTAAATTCTACACTCATATGAGTATCATGATAATTTTCCTAAATTCCAATAAACATTGATAAAATTACTATGATGGACCTAAACAAACCGCAAATTCAATAAATTTTCTATGAAGTTTCGATGCTCTGCAGGAATCCACTATCGAGATTAAATCTCAGCGGCGATGAACTGCAGCTCATCTCAGACACTATGAATCCATTGTAGGCCGTAGTACTAACCGGTTGGCCTCGGCTCAGAGTAACATTCGTGCAATTATTGTAAAGCCGGCGCCAGACATGCTCACAGAAGTGATCACTTCTTTGAAAACTGCTCACACGTTTGGTTTGGTTACATATTGTTGTACCTGCCAGATATGTGTCCAAAGATTTCATCACTATAAGCTCGCAGTTTTCAAATAGACTTCACGAAACATGGATGACGATTTGGTCGACGCAATTTGCTTATATCATTTAAGTACGTGAAATAATTCGGTAGTGCAAGGTATTGAAAAGTTGCATTTAATTCGGATTTTAGCGTCATTGCTTTAATTTATATGCAATTTTCGTTTCGGATCCCATGTCTCCATGCATCTACTCAATACACTCGAAAAAGTTCTTATCACCCCACTCCATCTTAAGTCCGTTTCGTTGTCTACGCACAAAGGCACTAAAGCTTTCCGTGGCGATCTTTAGCAACTGGACTAGGCGCAAGTGTGGCACACAAACATTTGGACTTTTATCCCTTTGATGTGCGTTAAAAACCGACATGGAACGGCAAAGCACTTAAGTGATCAAATATGTGACAATAGAATCAATTGTCCGTGCCATACATGTGAACACTTATTTCATCACTTCTGAGAGCACATGTCTGGCGCCAGCATAAAAACATAGCTGCCCTTAATACTGCTGTTTTTAGACAGAAATAAGTGTAGCAGTAGTGCAAGACTGGTGGCAGTGGTGTCACCATACCGGATTCGGCCATCTTTTATTATATATATTATTTTTAATTACGATTATCCACAAGGGTCAAAAAGATATAGTGGGGAAACTCTCTGTCTGACTTCTTAAAGTGATGAAATGTAAATGATAGCCATTTGCCAGATTTGCTAATAAATAATTTAGTTATTCACAGTCACAATTGCTTACACGCCGCATATAACACTAATTGCAATTGCCCCATTATTTAAACCGCGAATATTCACACTTATTTAGGCTTGGTTATAGGTAAGTTCAACTGGGGCAGTCAGTGAGCACGTGTGCAACAAACTCAGGCAATTATTAGCCGATATGACTATCCTAAAATATCGAATCCCTTATAAAATAAATATAATGTTATACTCACTAGCCGAAGCGTACATTCAATGTAGATTAAATAATGGATGCACTCATAATTCGTATCTGGAAAAAATATTTATGCTGCAAAAAAGAATAACAGTAACAACAGTAGATAAAAGTCTTTAGATAATGACAGTGAACTACAATCTAAGGTATTACCGGTATGCACTCAGTTTTAATTTATGTTGTTAAAAAGATTTCAAAGATTTATTTATCAACCAAAACATATTTACAATTGTAATGTACGTAAACAGCAGCAATAGTGTGGAACTGTGTCGCTGCTATTCACACCCACCTCGGA
>DWTU01002334.1:0-11652 GCA_018251515.1 Cecropterus confusis | reverse complement strand
AAACTATGTAAGGTAATTAACGCCGCTAGATGGCAGTTTATCGTATTATTACGTGAATCGGCTTTAAAGAATTCAAGGTGGCATCCGAGTGGCCAATATTTTCACTACTATTTTCACCATTAGAATGTAACAAAATACTCGACAATCCGAATTTTGCGGATATATGTTGTCGACTCGAAATCAATATTGTTTATGTTTAATTATTTAGGTAAAGTTTCAATCAAGTCTACCGTACCAGTTGACAATTTTATTAATATAGAAGATATACGAGTTTTGGTGAACATGCCCAAATTCGGTTTGATCGAAGTTCGGACAAACACTATACAACTTAATTTATAAAAACTTACGAACGCTACAAAGTAAATTACATAAGACTCTTTTATAACTTGATCAAAATCATTAGTGTAGACAATTACTATAATTGGTATTATTTTAGATTTTGATACGAAATAAGCAAGAAAATAGTAAAATGGTATGTAAACAGATACATTTTAATTTTATTTTCTTTAGTTTATGTAAGGTTTTTAAATATTACGGCATATTTCTTACTATGACGCACATGTGTAACATACGTAAATTTATGTTTAAACTTATCGATATTTTACACAATTTTCACTGCACTAGCACTTATTAAAATAACACCTTCCGTGTACATATGTAGCATGTAATGGTTACTTAATAACTACATGTTTTAATGTCATAGCTATTCGCGTGTAAATATTTTCAAATCGGCATTCAACTGAAACTGCAACTAATGTACTTTTAATTTTACTTACTTGGCATAGTAGGTAAGTGCTTAGCTATAATGGACACGACAGTGGCGAAGACTCTGCCGAGGTCGGCGATGACGGTCAGAGTTAGTGGTATGCCAACCAAAGCATATATCATACAGAATAATCTTCCCCAAAATGTTTCTGGTACAATGTTACCGTATCCTAAAAACATAAAATATTAATATACATGTTAAGTCCATTTTGTTAGTAATAAACCTAGCTTCTCGGATTATTAAACCTCCACACAAGAAAGAGTTGATTTGGAATTAAAGAGCATATTTTAGAGACAAACGTGTAACGGCTTCAAAACGCTACATTATTCTCCGCCCACTATACATTATATTAGTTTCTATTCTACTTAATGCCTACAAATTCCTTACTTCTTTCCAGTGAAGATTGCATGTAATTTTAACAACATTTGATGTTCAGGCTAAACAATTTGTCAAATTATTTATAACAATGTATTACCAATATATTGCCTGTACCATATAATGGGCAGAATATAATTGTAGCCATGTTCTTTGAAAATACAATTTAAACAATATTTAGAGCATATTTATTAAAATCGTTTTTCGTATATGTTTATAAACTTTACAAATATCTTAGTCCAGTCATTATATACATATAGAAATGCATGTGAACCGAATAAAGATTTATTTTGGGTACTACGAGGGGGACCCTAGAAAAGCTTACCAGCTTGACAGAAGCAATTTAGAGTTCAACTTCTTTAGATCTCCCTCACGTAATATGCAAAATTTAACATTCTCGGTTTACATACATTTCTTATCCGTTTCTTTCTGATATAATGACTGGACCAATTTTATAGAAACTAAGAAAAATATATTAATTTGCAATTTCAACAACAATATTTTTGGACGAAAAGAAATATTACATTTCAAATGCTTACATGGTCGTACACACCTATTGTAGTAAGCACAGTGGAAGAGAAAAACACTGCTTGCAAAGTACTCCATTTTTCTTCTGAAGGGGGGAAGTTATTTTCAATTTCTAAAGCTAATCCATTTGAAGAGGCTTCTTCTAGTACCTATTAATTAATAAGAATAAATTATATGTATCTTTCATACTATGAAACAATGATTAAACAGTTACTTTGCAGAAAGTGTCAAGAGGAGGATAATGTTTTTCGAGCGCATGTTCGCATAAGCGTCTGTATGTCAATTTATTTGGCACGATACAGCCAAAACGGCTTGACAGATTGTAATATATATAACATATCATTAGAATCGTTTCAGTACTCAGTGACATAGGTTATATATTTTTTTAATGGCACCTGTAAATAAACCATTCCAAATTTAACCTTTATTTTAAAACTGTTATGTTACAATTTTGGCAAAAGTCATAAATGGCGTTATTATATTACATGTTACATTATAATAGCAAAAAATGCGATTTCTTTATTTTAATATTTATAACAATATTATTTGCTTTATCATAAATAAAGCAAACGGGCATACAGTTGAGCTTTTGAATTGGTGTAGCATCTGCTTTCTACTCTATAGAGATGGAGTCATCTGAAGACCATAGTAATCAATTAATGATGCCTAACTACACGTGAAGTCTACTGAAATATATTTCATAAAAATATAATTACATTTCAGTTTCTATAAAAACTTTGAATGTATATAAATATTAAGTAAAAAAAGGAACTTACTCTCTCGTAAACAGCTAACTGATCACTAAGTAATTTCTCTATACTCAAGTCTTCAGTTCCATTTACATTGTAATCAGATACAATTCGTATCAGGTTCCACCTTTCCGTCAACAAACGGTCCCTGTGATATTCTTGCTTCGCTACTTCGGCCGGATACTCGAGGGCGCGGAACACCTTTTTTGAAAAATTACCAAATAATCAAATAATATTCATGAATGTTCAAGTAATAAAAGCAAGACAGGAAAGCCATTACCTTTCAAATGGAGGAGGATTAAAGGGTGTATTAAAGTGATAATTAATAGAGGGACGGATCGATAAACTATTTTTGTAAAGCATAATTTGTGGATACTGTATAAAATAATACGCGAGTAGTCTTCACTTTATTTGGATTGTATTTTAAATAATTAACATAAAATTAAAAATTTTCAAACTCTTTTTCAAACAGACATGTAGGCGATTTTTTCAACTTAATGTCAGTCACATTAGGAAAATTAGAATAGTCTCCTGCATTTTTGCAAATAGGTAGATATGGTGGCACCATCTTCTGGTGAAGTATTGTGTGCCAACATGTTTCCTGGAACCAGATGTGGCTTTTTATGTCAAACACACCTGATTTAAGGGAACCGAAACGCCTTGTCGGATCTACATCTAAGAGACTTTTTACCAATGACTTGCAAGCAGGTGTCATACAGTCAGGCGTTCGAAACTGTCCGTCCAAGATTTTTTCATACAATTTCATTGTATCAGAACTATAAAACGGTGGATAACCAGCATTCATTTCATATATAAGAATACCCAAAGACCACCAGTCTACAGAGTATGTATAGCCTTTAGACAAAATGATCTCTGGAGCTAGATATTCCGGCGTTCCACATAACGTCCACGTCCTGTTTTTTATTATTTTACAGAAGCCGAAATCGCCCAGTTTAATGTATCCGGATTCTTCGATAAATATATTTTCCGGCTTCACGTCTCTGTGGATTACCCCACAATGATGTAGATATTCTAAAGCTAACACCATTTGGGCTGCATAAAATTGTGCTAACGGTTCTGATAGATTTCCTAGCCTCTTTATCAACGTAAACAGTTCCCCGCCAGCTACATAAGGTAAAAGTAAATATATATAAGCATTGTCTTTGCAACAATAGTCCAATTGTATTACAAAGGGGAAGGTTACGCTTTCCAAAATTTTCTTCTCAGACAGTAGTTGCTTTATGTTCTTCTTTTTCACCACTACAGACTTTTCTATGGCTTTCATGGCGTGGTAATCAAAGGTACTTTTGTCGCGTACCAAAAATACAGTGCCGAAAGAACCAACTCCTAAGGTTACCAATTGATCAAAATCCTCTGCTGACTTCTCATAATCAACTGGATTCGTGTAATTTTTCACGAAATCACATTTTAATGCATCTAAATAACGTTTGTGGTTAGTTTGGAGTTCATGAGAAAATAGTTCTTTTTTATTTTCCTTTTTATCGAATGTTGTGGTCATACCATAGCTTTAGCTTATTAATAAAAAGGTGACAAATCATCCACTATATTCAACAATAAAATATACTTTCAACAATAAAAATAAACTTATTATTATCAATAAATATTATATATCGTATAAGTTTACACAGCAATCAATCTCAGTTGAAACGCGTCATCAATGTCACTCAGAGTATATTATTCTACGGATTTCACTTCTTCTCAAAGATAGATTTCAAAGAGAATGATATCTGAATGTCTATATAATTAAATAAAATAAAATCTTATTCTGTTGTAAACGAAGATCATGCGTTTCTTGCAAAATAGGGAAATAAACTATTATTTATTATATACGGTGCAGATCTTCCTAATGACAAAACGATTTAAATTCAAGATACAGTTAATTAAAGAACACATCTTTTTACTCCTATTTTTATATGATTCCCTTTATTTAAACAGACCTTGTGTTTGGTATTTTACCAATGAGTTGCTGACATCATACTCTATGTACGAGTAATTCTAAATGATAATAATTAAACCACGAGTATATTACGACATTTTATTCTCATAAATGATAATATAAAATATATCTTAGATAATAATGGGGCAGGATTACATCTGACTCGATGCGACTTCACAAATCTTCTCGAACTTTTCCTATCCAAGTTTTAAAGCTCTGAATAGGTAATATGCATAATCTTATTTTAAATTATTTATTGTTCATTTATTCGACGCACCTTTGGCCCATAGACCTTCTCTACATTTCGATGTACAATTTTCTGGACGAATTTTTTTTTCGTTAACGTATTTTCATTTCATTTTCCGTTTTATTTTACCGTAAAATTTTCTTGGCAAACATTTTCGTCTCGCTATCAATTCAGAAACGTTATTGAAGGTTGTCGACCGCTACTTTATGTTATTAAGTTATTATTTAAATTAATTTTTAATTAACAAAGAGGCACTTTGAATTTCATTTAAAACAAATTAAAATATTGCGAAGCACGCGTATATGATGAGCTTAATAATGGACGTCATCTGACTCTGTATTTCATTTGGCTGCGGTGATGAGAAAAACCGTGACATCAGATCCATGTTAGACAATAGCGTTCCATGTTTATATTTTAAATTTCGGTCGTATGTTAAAAGTGTAATTTTGTAGCAATGAAGATTTTAATAAAAATATTTACATACATTGGATTCATATGCATATGCTCTGTTGTTCAGAAACAGATTCATCTTACTTCAAAAATCGATAAATTCTTGTTCGTACATGCATTTTGATACTTTTCTGAGCTTCGTTTGAGACACTTCTGGAAAATTACTTGTGTCTCCAGGAGAAGGACATATTGGAACAAAAGGAGCCGGTATTCTTTGGTGTAGTACTGATTGCCAACATATTTCTTTAAACCAATTAATGCTTTTGATATCATAAGTTCCATTTTTCAAGCATCCTAAGCGTTTTGTAGGATCCAGCTGTAACAAACCTTTTAATATCTGTTTACATTCTGAACTAAATCCATCTGGACATTTGTATTGCCCTTCAAGTATCTTCTCGTAAAGTTTATGTGGATCTGATGCAAAGAAAGGCGGGTGACCCGCTATCATCTCAAATATCAACACGCCAAGGGCCCACCAGTCCACTGGAAAAGAATAGCCTTTAGACAATATAACCTCGGGTGCTAAGTATTCTGGTGTACCACATAGAGTCCAAGTCTTTTTCTTCAGTAACTTACAAAATCCAAAGTCGCAAAGTTTCAAATATCCATTTATGTCTACCAGAATATTTTCAGGCTTAATATCTCTATGGATAATGTCACAGTGATGTAAATATTCCAATGCAAGAGTTACTTGACTTGCATAAAATTTTGACAGGCTTTCGGAAAAATTTCCGTATTTTTGAATATACGTAAATAGTTCTCCACCAGGTATATACGGTAATATAAAGTAAAGGTATAAATTATCTTTAAATGCTAGATCTAAAGAAACTATGAATGGAAATTGGACGCACTCCAATATTTTCTTTTCCAAAATCAGATGTTTTACATGTTGTCTCTCTACTACCACGCCTTTTTGTACCACCTTCATGGCATGATACGTAAATGTCGCTTTATCTCTAACTAAGAAAACTTCTCCATATGCGCCATTACCAATAGCTTTAATATTATCAAAATCAGAGCTGTTTTTATCATAGCTTGGCGGCTCATGATACCTCTCGATAAATTCTTCTTTTAACATGTCCAAATAACGTATATGATCTAGATGATTCTGACTTGTATATTGCGATTTAGCCATAAATTATGTAAATATTTTATTTAAGGTCACATCTTGCGTTAAAATGCAGGTAATTATTATAAATTGTATACAAATATACATAACACATGGTTAAATAAAACGTTTTCAAAAGACACTAATGTTAATGTCATTTCACTTATAACAGTTTGCCCACAGTTATAAGCGAAATAATTGAAACATATTTAAATAGATAAATAAAACGGATATTAATTTTTTATTTTACTTTAAAAATATATCTTATTTAATAATAATAATTATACAAAAAATATAAATAGTGTTAACGTTTAATTGTGTTATAAACACCTAAAAACTGCATTATAATAAAAAGCACACTGTCCTGTTATGGTTTTCTTTTTAATTCTCTTTGGTTTATATTTTATCTATTACATTTTTGTACATTGATCGACAAGATGCATTGTTTCAGGCAGAAAACAATTGTAAGTTAAAATAGTTATTGTGAATATATAAACAAAATATATATATAATATACCTATATCATATGAACTAAGAGAACTCTGATATCCTTTAAGGACATATTATAAAATGTCAGGAGAATATAAACGCCGTATTTACTCTCCCCGCGTAGGCGGTTACTCTTATTCTCAACAAGAGCAATATTCACAATATCTGCGAAAATTGCATCAGGAATTTATCGAGTCGTGGAATGACAAACCAAACAGCAACGCGAAGCTAAGTGACTTTGAACGTATTAAAGTTTTAGGTACAGGCGCGTTTGGTGTTGTATACCTAGCCAAACATATAGCTACTGGAAGATTTTACGCGATGAAAATGTTAGAAAAGGAAAGAGTTGTGAAACTAAAACAAATAGAACATAGTTACTATGAAAAGAAGATTCTTTGTGGACTCAACTTCCCCTTCGTCGTATACATGAAATACTTTTTTAAGGACAATGTTTATCTTTATTATGTTTTGCCATTCATAGCTGGTGGCGAAATGTTTTCGCATTTGCGCAAAGTAGGCAAATTCGAAGAATCGACCTCAAAATTCTATGGAGCTCAAGTCATTTTAGCGCTTGAATATTTACACGCATGTGAATTAGTATACAGAGATTTGAAGCCAGAAAATATCCTGATAGAAAGAAGCGGGTATATAAAGTTGACTGATTTTGGTTTTTGTAAACTCATTCGCGGCCGAACTTGGACTCTTTGTGGGACGCCGGAATATTTAGCACCTGAAATTATTCTAAGCAAGGGATATGGGAAGTCAGTTGACTGGTGGTCTCTTGGAATTCTTCTCTTTGAGATGAGCGCCGGTCATCCTCCATTCTTCGCATCAGATCCTATGCGGATTTATGAAAAGATTGTTATCGGGAAATATAGATGCCCTAGTCATTTTTCAGGCGAATTAAGAGATTTAATCTCACATGTCCTTCAAATTGACACCACTAGACGCTTTGGTAATCTCAAAGAAGGTATTCTAGATTTTAAAAACCATAACTGGTTTAAGGACATGGATTGGGACAGTTTGTTGAGCAATCACGTGCAAGCTCCTTTTATTCCCAAGATTCGTTCACCAGGCGATACCACATATTTCGATTACTTCGAGGAGGAGAAAATTAAAGAAAGCCCAGTCTGTCTATATGATGAAGAGTTTGAAGAATTTTAATTTGTCTTTTAGTTATGTTAATTATTTAAGTCAATTGAACAACAGTAATATAATTAAAGTTCATTTAGTTTAAGTGCTTATATCAAATGATAATAAGTTACTAATTTAATATTTGTTGTCTGTTCATGTTTCTAAGTAAACATGAAAAACTTTACTCTACTTTCCAAATAAAAAGTCAATTTTTATTTATTTTTTTATTTTTTCCAGTCTTATAGTTTAGTCAATTTTATTTCTTTACACTACTTCTTTAAATCAGTGTTTTTCAAAGTGCCGGTTGAGTGACCCTCTTGGTGTTCGCAAAACCTCTAGAATTAAAGAAAAGTAAAATTTTAATTCAAAGCGACTCGAGAAGTAACTGACGTAAAAATGTCTGGGTTTAAGTACTTAATTCTGTTTTTAACATTTAACCGCCTAGTTATATAAATAAATATTGCACTTATATCTTTGAGAATCCACTATTAAAGAAGTCGTATCATGAAGAAGATTGAGAAACACTGTTTTAAACCATTAATAGTCCCGCCACAGCCAACGAACCGCAATGCGTCGAAGAAGGTGACTACATAGCCAGTTTCACAAACAAAATAGCCCATTACCTACTTTACATTGAAAGTTACCTCACATTATTTTACATTAGATTCGTTACGTTCTTTTTGTGTTTTTTGTTAACTGTTCTTATAAATTGAACAATGCTGATATTGAGGTAACGTTACATATTGTAAGTAAACAACAACATATTGTTCATGAAACAACGCACATTTTTTCAAGCACATGACACGAATATTTAAAAAAAAAGTATACTTGTAATTTTAAAATACTTTTTTTTTAAAGTACAGCTGACATTTTTAACAGTAGTGTTGTCACAGTTATAATATTTACACTGTAATTTCAATTTCAATGATGTGCTGCGACCCCTTTGTTTTACTTTTCATTTTGGAATGAGAATATAATTCTGAAAACAACAGACACTCATCGTTGGAACAGCCTTGATGCGATCCAAGTCTGTCCGTGGTCAACCGTTGACACATAAATACACACACATAAATTTATGAATTTACGATCTATGAGAAGCCGCTTTTAATAATAGTAGTATAGACTTAACACTATAATAGAGGTAGGCACTGACTTACCAATCCCCCACCGGCAGTGTATAGCATAAGTGCGACGAACAATCCCACATGGGATAAAGCAGCTCTTGGGAACAATCGCTCCCATTTTGATGGCTTTGTTGGCGTGCCCATCAGGGTCTCTGTCTCCCAGGACACATTCTTCACGCCTTTGCACATGATGTCAGATGTTTGTTGCCAGTATCAGAGGAAAAAACATTTCGACTCCAGATAATTAAAATTACTTTAGAACTGGTATCATTTTTGATCCATTGTCGGTGATAATGTAAGGTGGTGTGAGAGATAGTACCTGAAACTAAAAAGTTTGTTTGAGAATAATTTCTAACATGCTACAACTATGGTATACTTAGGTAATCGCTAAAGGAATTTGAAAATAACAATTAACACATCTGTACGGTTTTTATTTATCTAAGTGCCTAGCCAATCGTACCATAACCACACCACAAAAGTGTGTGATAACGCCGAAGAACGCCACCGATTTTAGTGGGGACAAATTCGACCTAACCCTCCCTCCCTTGGTTGGACCAATAAAGAAAATATCTCTACCCTCAAGGGTGTCAAGGGGTTTTAATTACGTTAGCAATAACTTTTCATCCACAATTGATCGAATAACTTATAGGAATATCTGTGATTATTTCTTAATCAATGTACATTAAAGTGTATTTGACGACCCACGTGGTGGAGCGGTCACCGCACCGATCTGACACGCTGTGGGTCCCGGGTTCGATCCCCGGCCAGACAGACATCTGAATAATGAATTTAGATTTCTGTTCTGGCTCTGGGTGTTTGTGTATTCGTCTTTGTGTGTCCATGGCACCCACGACACAGGAGTAAATCCTACTGTGGGGCTTTGAGTGTAGAAAGCGTTTTTTATTCTATTTTCTACGCCTACTACGATAAACAATCAGCAATCAAAACGCGATTTGTGAATATATGGTAAGTAAAACGAGAACCCAGAGACCCGTTAATAAATTAGAGCATGTATTGATTCAGGTCCATATAATTATCTTCCTGTTGGGATTGTGATATTTGTTGGATACAAATACCAGGATTTCTTCGGCAAATCATTTAATATTAAGGACCATTTGAAAAGTATTGATTGGGTCAGGTTTATGTTCGCATTAATGGCGCTTGTAGGAATTGTAGTAGGTAGAACAAAAATGCTTATAGGTCAACAAACCAATTAGATTAAGTAACCGTGATCTATTATTTATTAATAGATCTCTTATCGATACTTTGATGAAAAGTGAGAGCTCTCGACGTTGCTTATAATAACTGCCCTTGTGATCACATGCTCAGGGCCATTTTACGGACCAAGATCCTTTTGCATACAAAAATGTGGGGCCCGTTGAATAATAATTAAAAAATTAAAGAGAAGCTTGTATATTTTTAAAGAACCCTGTAACATATCATCAGACTTAGAACGGTATAGAAAAAAAAACTGATTTAGCGAACGACAAACATTTAAATGTTGAATTGTCGACGGTCATGTGAGCACCCATCTTATAGAAATAATATTGCTCTTTTTAAACGACTTTCAAAAATGGTCTATGAGTAGGGTCTACGTTGACCGTTCAGCCCCCATTTTGGGGGCCTTGAGCACGTATTCATTTCTAAACGGACGGAACGGAACTACATATGTCAGTGCTAGAGATCTATAAGTGCCTTGATAAACTCTCTAGCCTTAGTATAGGGACAAGTGTAGTAATACAAAATCTTATATAAATTATATTTAATTTAAATATTAATTAATTTGTAAATGAATTAAAACTTAAATAGCGCTACACTAAATTAGCTGCCATAACTTTACTACTATTTGCAATTAGTTCTTTTTTTTAATTTAAACGACTTTAAATATATAAATTCTAATATGATAGATAGATAATCGAATGAATAATGAGGAACAGAAGCCTGTGTACCACAACACATTGTAGTTAGTTCACAACAAGCTCGTGAAAGGATTTACGAACGAGGCATTCCAATTTGTACCTCGGAATTTCAACACATTTGCGAACGATTTCATGCTGAACTTTTCCCTTTTTTTCTATATTAGTGCCGACATAACTTAAACAAGCATGCTTACTACTCCTACAATATACAAATCTAGCAGTAATATTATTTTATTCGTTTATAGTATTACACAAGAACTGCAGATATCCAAGACCCACACTCTACACTCTAAGATGTCAGCATAATCAAAAACATGTATTTAACATCAGTAATCCGTACCGCTACAAGTAATGTATTTTATTATTCATGGACTTTTGGGCGCCACTGGTAAGCATTAGTATGGATCGCGATATGGCCGCAATCGCTTCTAAGGTCGGTTAGTATTTATTGTAAGTACATTATACAAAAATTTACTATCCTATATAATGTAAAAGAATCAGTTGAAACGCTTCGTATAAGTGTCGCTTCGTTACCAAAACTCAGTTACGCTTATCACTGCGATGAAAAGAAATAGGCGCGGAGGACGTGCATCCATGAACGGCTCTCATATTTTAGATGTGAAACATCTATAGGCGCACGTAAACATGATTGTTCGCGTGGCGATCGCCACGGTGTATTGATTTTAGCGCCATCTGTTATGCATTTCGGAACTATTAAGTATCGAACTAAGCGTGTTAGCTCGACTTAGTGCGGGGTACTGTTCGTAGTTGGCGTTATTTTCATTATGCTATACATTTCGTTCCTG
>DWTU01002333.1:0-11652 GCA_018251515.1 Cecropterus confusis | reverse complement strand
AATACTTTTGGTAAGTGTAAGCGAAATATCGATAGATTTTATTTATTATGTATCAAATGTTCAACATGTAAAGAAATGAGATAAATATAAAGTTTATAAATCCATTGGCATAGACTAACGGACATTAATTTGTCATTACATAAAGCCAGTTACAGACAAAATACGTTATTTTGAAACAAATATTGCTATGTAATAAATTCGAGTGATAAATTATAATAGCATTTATTCCTGTCTGTGTTTGGAAACATTATTCTTCTATTATTGCTCCAGTGTCGCTTTTTATAACATTTACACTTTGTAGTAAGTATTAATAAATTAAAATGTATCAATGTGCATAAAGACAAGTAAAGTCACGTCATAAGCAGTCTGTGGTAGGTTGTATTTTATAGGTATCGGGTACCCAACTCCGAAAGGGCATCTAATAAAGCCATTTAACAAGTATTCAGGCAACAAAGTTTGTTCAGAGGTATCATAGACTGGCTACTTTTATATCAGTTAGGTAAACGTTTAGGCGTCTAATAGAGATAAGAAAATACAGAAAGGTCTCAAAGTTTTATATTGTATTGTTTGACACGAGTTCATTGTAGGCAAAATTTTGATGCTGTATACTTGAGCCATCTCTATAAAATTTCTTTTCAGAAAATTAATTCTTAAGGGGTACTTGGTATAACAATACAATTGTTATTATTCAATCTTGACTATTTAGGAATGTAGAAAAGTCGTTTAGCGATTGTCAGTCGCATAATTGCGGTTACTGTCATAAAAAGTCGCAAGTATGCTCTAGATGCTACACGCATAAATAATATTGACGAGGTCAGGGAACATAATCCGCGCTGTTCACACTGTCATAAAACTGCCCTTAGCCATAAGAATCAATTACTGATGTTGTTTATTGTATTATTTTGAAGCCGCTTTTATGCTCATCTCACTATGTAGTCTTAATTTGCCTATTGTTATGACGGAGATGTGTCTATTTATGTATCTTTAACGCTTACATGGTTTTACTAAGTATTAATAGTTCCTTTTATTTTATTCGTTAAAGCACTATTGTGCGACTTGGATAATATGAAATGTGAGTAATTATATTTTATTGAGAGATAAAATGGAATATAAATATTTTGTTATAACATTGATCATTTATTTGTGAGTTTAATTAAACAAGGCAGTAAATAAACGTCATTATGTTTTTGTTAATTGCTTAAAGGTGTATATTAGATAAATACTTTGGATATTAGATAGGTGTTATAGTATACAAATTTATCCATGTACAATTTATTCACATGAATTAAAAATAAGGTTTTAAGGTTTAAGGTTGAACATACAGTTACAACATGTAGGTAGTAGCTTATATATTGTATATGTCGGAGGTAGACTATACTCATCGACATAATTAGTAATTAATGGGTTTTGTGGGCGTCATTAAAGGGTAAATAATAATATAAGATAATAGTAATAATTTTATCGCTAAAATAAGTACAACTTCAGTAGGTGGTAGAACCAGTGTAGTTCGACCGGGCAGTACCACCGCCACACCTATTTCTACCGTGAAGCATTTCTTGCGTTTCGCTGGAAGGGTGTGGTTGCCGGCTTACTTATATATGAGGCGACCATCCTAGTCCTTGGGAGTAGCAACGCATCTGTGATCGACTTCAGATAAAACTCCTGTTCTCTATGAAGTTGCTTACAGATGTCCATGGGCGGTAGTAACCACTTATCATCAGGTGGACTGCATGCTCGTTTGCTACTTCAGTCTTATAATAAAAAATAAAAACTTAGGTGGCGGTTAATACAAACAATCCTTACAATCTATGTTAAACTGTTACAAGCATTTTGCCTCGCATTTTGACGGTTTTCAATATTCAGTGTCATACAAGTGAACAATGCGTTATTTATTATGTATTATGCTAATTGACATTAGTAATATGAACAAAGGTGGTAGACATTTTGATTAAACATGCTAAAGTTAAAAATAGGTAAAAATGAAATTATATTTATATAAATATGTGTGTGTATGTTTGTGTGAGTAAGTGATTGTATGTGTATGTATATATGCATATATGTGTAAATAAAATAAAATAAAATGCACAAATATAATATTCGCTGTTTAAATACTTTATATTTACATAATTCAACAAAGTTAATACTTCAAATACTCGAAGGTGGTAATCTAATGCATGTAAGCGATTTGAGTAGCGGGTTCAAGGCAGTGACCGCATACTTCCAAACACAACGTCATTATGGTCTTCCTTCATCGCTCACGTCAGTATTTATCCATGTTTTCCCACCGTATGGCCATATACCTCGACTCCACTAGACACTTCCTAAAAGTCTTTGCTCTGATTTACATCTTAAACTATGAGAATATAACGACAATATAAAACAATGATCACTTCGTCTATCAATTGATGTATTCTATAAAAAACTGATGTTAATGTAAGCCTAGCTATCTTTAATAACTCCTAAGTTGTATTCCTTTTTTCCTCCGACATATTCGGCCCGCGGGAGGAGCGGTCATCATGCCGGTCTAACACTCAGTGGGTTCTGGGCTTGATCTCCGGCCAAACAGACATCTGGATGATGAATTTAGTAGTTGAGGAGCTTATCGCGGACAAACAACGTGACACGTAATTTATATATATATTACAAGATACAGTTATCCTATCTTTCAAGTTGGATCAAATTGCACACGGTGTGCAAATTTGATTGAAATCGGTTCAGTAGTTTAGCAGACAAACAACGTGGCATGTAATTTGTATAAGATATAAAGCTATCCTATCTTTCAAGTTGGATCAAGTTGCACACGGTGTGCAAATTTGATTGAAATCGGTGTTGTAATTTAGAAGTACATCGCAGAGAAACACTGTGACACGTAATTTATAGATTACGCTAAAATTTATTGTTTAATATATAAAAAAATCGATATCTACTGTCATGTACTTTTTTCGATTATTGACCTAGCATCGATACGTCGACTCGATTACTACTCATTTCACACAACGCTCGCAATTGCTCGGAGGAACTCAAAAGCGACGATGCTTTCTTTTTATAGACATATGGGATGGCATTATACTTGTTTGGACAGTAAACAATAATTTTATTTTTTCCATAAAACCTTTTTATTGGAAGTCCTTAAAAATAATAGGTCCGCCATCATGGGCCATCCGCCATGTTAGATTTAAAATGACGTCACTAAGCTATGACTAATCATGACCGGTTGGGTTTTAAATTCACTTGTTAGTAGCTTAAGGGATTTGACCTTCACATAAATTCTGTTTACCTCTTGTAATGTAGCTGTTGTAATTTATGGGGTTATTCTTTACGAAGTTCTCAACTAATAGCTATCAACATATATCCCCAACATATATAGCTTGCTCGATTATCTTCATAATGTGATATGGCGTGACTACTAGCTCACAAGGGAGAGGCATCTCTGATGCAATTTGCGATTACGTGAACATTACCTAACATACTTCCTAATTAAAACACATAATTATTATCAAGCTGTGTGCATCTATTAGCAATGAATTAACACGACGCAATAAAATTGGCAAAATTAATGTTTCTTGCATAACACCATTCCGCACACTAGTGCTGAAGCGCAGTTCACTATCGGTACATGATCGCGGCGACAAATCGCGGGATGGGACCGCCATAGCTGATCCGTAAGGGCTTGTTCATATGTATCTCGATTTATTATAGGTGCATCTTAGAGATCGACAATAGTAAATTTATTGACAAAATTATATTTGACATAAGCTTAATCAAAATTTACAATAATTAAGCGTGGAAGTTGTTTGGTACTACTATTAAGTCTTTGTTAATCAAAATTCTATAAAACAAATGCTTTGCTACCCGTGAGGTCTAAGATGGAATGCCTCGGAAAAGTATGCAGTAAGTAGGCAGAAATAAGTGTGGCGGTGTTACTTCCGGAGTCGAACCAAAAAAAGTTCTACCACCTTCGAAATGGGATAGATTATAAAAATATATATACAATTTCTTAACGTCGGGACTTAAGATTAATTGATAGCTGCATTAAAACGCTTATGGAAAACTCCTTATAAACAGTTTTATATGGGTTGTATAACATTTTTTTAAATGTCATTAAGAGTTATTCATCCCTATTTGTGCCGATTGCGGTGATAATATCATTGAATAAACAGGAGATAAATTCCAGTTTATGATATAATTAATCACCTGAATCAGGCGGAAGTGTTACAATGAACTCGTTATAAAATTCTCACACCCGATGCAAATATTCAAAAAAGTACACAAGTGTTTATTTAACCATAAATCAGGTACAATCAATTACAGAGTCATCAACAATAAAGCACAAGGGAATATACATTACACAAACGAACCACGTGACGTGGCATCCTAAACTAACGATATAAAAGAGGCAACGTTTCCACGCTTCTCAATACAACGAATATCCTTTTCAAAAAACCAAACTTACTTAAACCTTGATATTTCAAAATATAACCGTATTGGTATGTAAAGAAGAAAGTTCTGAAGATCTTGAAGGGTCAATGTAAACTGGTAAGTTGTACATGAGTGGTTTTGAAGGTGTTATCGGGGTACTACATTAGTGGCGAGTTGACACGACCAGTCTTCTGTAAGGGCATGGCTTGTATTAGCTGCTTCTAATTTATTAGGAACGATAGGACGACGGACGCCGGCCACCCGGACCACAGGCCCATTCACACCGATTGAGGATGCCGGGGTATGTCGGAAAACATAAAAATAGTATACAAAAAATTACACGTATAAGTTTTCTTTAAAAATATATACGACAATATGCATTTTATATGCCTTATAATTTATCCTTTTAATATTTACCTACGTTCATATAATTCGAGGCATGAAATGTTGTAGATGATTTTGTGGTTCGACTCCAGAGTCACTACTGCCACACCTATTTATATCTTTTAAGACAATGTCATGTTAAGCCCTGTTATGTTCTGGTTTGAAGAAAGAAAGTTTTATTATTAAAGATGTCCATGGGTGATAGTGGCCACTAACTATCAGATGAACTGCTTAATTGTTTGCTTCTTTCATATGATTAAAAAGGCATTTTGGTGTTATATCTAATAGGAGTAAATGGGCTCTTAATCTAACTTTACCATTTGTCAAGGCTTAGACCTTGTTCGAAATTTTTATCGTATCGCCATGGTCATATTATCACTATTTTATAGGAATAAAACATTTTATCGCAAATTTTAAACTTTACACAAAGTTTACTTAAACATTTTAAAACATATTAGTCACACTATACGCACGACGTCAAAACATATTTATTTTTAAACGGCCATTAACAATATGTTCCCTTGAACCCCGCTCGTCCCCTACATTTTTATTAACACCCCGACCCGATAAACAGGATACGGGAAATATATTTATTTGTCCAATCATCAAATATAAGGGGCGTTCTCAAGTTACACCAAATGATTTCGGAACAGCAATCGGGTGTGATTTGTTGCGATAATCTATACTAATAAATAACGCACTCCATTCAACGATTGAGCTGCCTTCCTTGAGATATGTCCCACGTTCTTTTATTTACATTTTTTCTTGGTGACTTATTGATTAATCAGAAGGGAATTTCGCGGTTAGAATTTACTTTGAATTACTAAAAATGTATATGTCATTTTTAAATGTATATGGTAATATTTTAAAAAAGAAAATAGTGTTTCTTGAATTAGAGTTTGATAGTCTTTATAGTGTAGAAGTTATGTAAAACATTGGTAACTCAACAGTGGATTATTTAATATGTAGTTAGTACTTTTGTTACGCACGTAAATTTATTTAGAGAGAGGTAGTTAGTTTGTACTTTAAGTTATGATTCATTCAAGTTAATCGAGTTCAAGATAAGTAAGTTTGTGGTTACTATTTAAAGTAAGAAAGTAATAAAATGCGTAAGTAATAAAAACGTGTATAAAGCTTGTCTTAAGTATCTACAAGTATTTGCAAGGTATATACAACATGAGGCGAGAACTAATACATTTCTGGTTGGTTACATATGTCTATCGGCGGCGGTGACCACGTACCATCAAGTTAACTGCATGTTTTGGTTACTTTGTTAACAATTTCGCATAAGTTTAACCAAAGTAGGTCATCTCAAGCTTATTGAATTAATCCTATTCATTATTATCCTTTCAAGATAACGCTTTACAAAAACAAATGACGCTTTCTACACTAATACAAACTAGGTTTTTTCTTAGTTGTTGGTGGCATGTATATACACAAAGATGAATACACAAATACCCAGACCCGGAGCAGATATCTATCTGGCCAAGACTTGAATGATATCGTGAGCGCTCCACCTTGCGGATCGTCAAAATCTAAGTGCTTATATATTTCTGACCCTGGTTTTATAATTCTCTATTACTTTCGAATCCAGTTCAAGCAATAACTCTGTTAGTCAACAATGACTTAGAATGACAATATATTCAGTCACGTCGTTACAAAAACACATTACACTTACTTAGTTACTCGATATGCGTCGTTGATAAGCAGAAAATATTATGGTCCTCCGGACATATAATGACGGCAACTTAATATAAGAACGTTATTACCATAAAACAAAGGTGATACACGAACACCCACACGGCTACTTTTATAGTGCTTTCTAATGTCGTAAAATACACGTACGACGGTAAATGATCGCGGAAGCCGTGCTTATGAACTATAGTTGGTGCCCGCGGTCTTGTTCGCTAAAAGTACTGAAGACAAAATAGTCAGTGAAATACGCATAGAGAAATAAACGCTTTAAACGCTTTCTACACTCATAGCCCCACAGTAGGATTGTCTCCTGTGTCGTGGGTGCCATGGACACACAAAGACGAATACACAACCCAGACCCAGAACAGAAATCTAAACTCATCATTCAGATGTCTGTCTGGTCTGGGATCGAACCTGGGTCCCACTGCGTGTCAGACCGATATAGTGACCGCTCCACCACGTAGGTCGTCACCATACCGGTCATGAAACGTTCTATCTTATTCAAATTTAGTCTAACTTAACTAACTAATATAGTATGAGTTAATTAGTAGATGAGGACCAAACCACCTCAAACAGATAATCAGATAAAGTATATTAAGAGTTTATCTAAATATTCTCTTAACAAGGTAACATGTGAACATAGTTTTTGCCCCATTGTCAACTAACTTCGAGGTTTATTTAAGTTTAATGACGATAATATTCAATGAACTATAAATAATTCAACTTGACATCGAACCCGTCCAACACAATCTAGTCTATTCAAGCATGTTCTCCATTCATCTTTTCACTATTCAGGTTATTCCTGACATCATTTCTATTTCATTCAAGTTACTTAATTCATGACGTGCTATAGTTTATTCACGATTAATTAAAATAATTTCTTCAACCTTCTCAGATGAGGTCGTGTTCCGATCCGCTGGTACTGTAAGAAAAAACTTTTGAATACAGACATTGAATTCATTTCAAGAGATCATTAGATAGTCTAAACTGTTTCAAATAGTAAGCATCACATTGACAGATTTACAAGACAAAGGCATAAATGTTTTGCAAGCGACACTAGAAGGCGTTGAAAGGCTCATAAAAACGTGATGTTTCCAAACTAATTGGCATAAATGCACATAACTTAAATTAAACACGACATGTTAACGATTTACAAGTCTAGTTAAAACGGCGAGTGAATATTCTTCAATAATAAAATAAATACTTAAATCAAATCACTGCCCCCTTTTCATAAGTACTTACAGAAGTTGAAGAAGTAAAAATATTATTATTATAAAATGTAAAAAGGTTTTTAACCAAAGATTTTCTTGGCACGTTCGTATAACCGTTAAATAAATCGTTATAAGGCATCGTGTTAGACTTAAAGAAAGGGTCTCGTACCTTACCGAGTTTAACGGATGTCAATTGAATTTTATGTCCATTTTATACGCTTCGTGGCTTTACGAGCAAATCGGCAAAATTGAGGTTGGCGGAGCTGTTTTGTTGTTATTTTAAAGTCCCTTTATTTTTGTTAAGAACCTTTGAAACGCAAAATAATAGTTCAACAGAATAAAGGTAAAACCATCAGCGTGCAAACTTTTAAACTTTGACTTATAGAAAATTCTATTATAATTTTAAAATAGACTTTTTACTTATTTTAATTATGCTTTGGAAATTTAAGAGCATTATTTCGAAGATGAAGATTAAATAATACTTGATAGAAATATAAATTCTTCAAAGCTTAGGTACACCTCATCTCGTGCACACTCTAGCGCTGTTGCGAGCATGCATACATTTAGGACCTGTCATACAACCATGTATATACAAGTATACATGTATATACATATAAAAGTACGCATGAAAATGTATAAGTACAATTATTAGCGTGTAGTGGAATTATTATATGTGAAGGATCCCAATCTGTAGTAGTTAGTTCATGCATGTATATACAAGTACGCATGAAAATATATAAGTACAATTATTAGCATGTAGTGGAATTATTATATGTGAAGGATCCCAATCTGTAGTAGTTAGTTCATGCATGTATATACAAGTATACATGTATATACATATACAAGTACGCATGAAAATGTATAAGTACAATTATTAGCATGTAGTGGAATTATTATATGAGAAGGATCCCAATCTGTAGTAGTTAGTTCATGCATCGTGCCTCATATTAACTTCAAACCTATAATAATGTATTAAATTCTTGATATCCAGAACTCTTGTTCAACAAGTGTGGAGGATTTTAGGGTCTTAATGCTTCCTCCTAAATCTTAAACTTAGTGTCATGTTAATTCCTGCTTTCTTTTTTCAATCTGTTGATTTTTGTGTCATATATGTTAGGCACGAGTTTATAGGCAGTCCTACGGTTCATTCTCTCCTCTACATTATTTTAGAAGGAAAGTAAAAATACGACTATTAGCTTTTAGTATATTTAGTTCAGCATTATGTTGCAATAAAAATGTTTAGCAAATACACTTTATAAACTCTACCCTTAATTTTAATCTCTTTATGGTCCATTACTTTCACCTACTGTTTCTACATGGTGGTCTAAGAGGTTAATAAAATATCCCCTGATGGATGCCATGCGTTGGCGCAAGTGACCGTAAAATACTTATCTCGACCATAATTCAGGGTGTAAATAGTATAGGGCTTCTACATTGTTGGGAGCTTTATGGGGTCTAGGCCTCTGCCACCGTAATAGATCTTTAGGTTTAAAACGGTAGGTCACCTTAGTGAAATGCGTAAAATAATTTTATGACAAATTTATTTAATATTTAGGAAATTAAGGAAATAATAAAGAAATAGAAATGTTAAACTTGTAAAACCTAGATAGTCTTACAAATATATATTTTTATTCAAAGTAAAGTGTTTGCACGGTAATGAGTATCCTATGTATTAATACAGGTCATGAAATATCTGTTTACCATTTCAGAGATATCCGACCAGTATTTTTTGCGTCAAAGAGTAATGAACATAGCATAAACGTACAGCATGGATGTTAAATCGAATGTAGGAGATAGACTCTGTTCCTTGTTTTTACTTTCGTTTGCAGTGTGCATCGTAAAAAAATAAGTCTTAAGTTATATCCTAGCTGCATGCCAGAATGAGTAAATAAATAAGTACTCTAGGTATTTTCGGAGCAAAAGTCCTGTTAAAATTGATTCTACCATTTTGTATAGTAAGCTTGAAATATGTATTTTTATTACTTATGCTTATTTCAAACATTTTATTTCATGGTTGTTGGTCTATTTAATCGGGTGTCCATTTGTTAAAAAAATAACATAAAACTTCATTTCAATGATTGGAATCTTCTAAAATTTATCTAAATCAAACATTCTTACTTAACTGAATCATCAAACATTTGCCTAATTCGTTCAAATAAGAAATAAATTCATCAGTTAATCCTAACACACTCCACTAAAATGTTTCGACAAATCTCTAATAGGTATAATAAACAAAGTATTCACTGGTTAAGAAGCTTGCTTGCTTTATTAATTTGTGAATATTGCGTCCATGTTACTGTGATCTGTTCAAGAGAACTTTGGACGGTGAATGAGGGGTCGATGTAGATTAGTTATTTGACAAGTATATCAGAATATTTGGCCTATCCGTCCGAGAATCTTGGGTTTCTGGACAGGTAGGCGGGGGTGAAAAAATTAAGTAATAATCCTACCACAAGGCTATAGTAATCTGATGGTAACGCCATTTTGTCTTGTGTGGTTTTAAATAAAAAACGTGTGACATGATTATCTGTAACACTGAGAAGGAAAAAACGTAAAGCTTGGCTTACATTTGGTCGTTTCTGAAAAATCCTAGTTCTAATATTTATTTTATTTTTACTGTAAGATGATACATTATTTTGATATTATGTAGGAATTTATCTACAAATTGTTCATTTCTTATTAATCTGACAAATTGAATGTAGAGCCAATTGTTTAACCTATCATCAATTAGGAAGAATGAAAAGAATTGTTTTTACTGTCGCATATGCCTACGGTAGTACTTACTAATACAAGAAGGATGCTGTATATAGATTTTTATTTAATAACAGAAAAAAATTACGAAGTACGTATTGAAAATACGTTTCGGTATTTTAATTAATTATTTACTCCAATAATTTATTATAATTATTTTTTCTTTAAAATATATTTGTCCAAACTCGAATTCCAATGCATGTAAACCGATCCTGGACCAATTATGAAGGGGCGGTTTCAGATAAGGGATGAAAGTAATACATGCGATAACATCAGGGTCGCCTTGTTAGTCGCAATAAAATCGTTTTTGGGTTGATTTGGAGCGAATTTTTTGCGACGGCCGTCTCGACTGGCGGCAATTTGTCGTGAGAATGAGATGCTGTTTTGATGTGTTCTGACGTTATAGGGGGGTAATGATGTAATTTAGATCGTACGGGTTAAACGTTGGACGTTATTATCGGGATAACAAAGTAATTAAGCTAGATTAGGGCGTTAAAATGACGTATACGTTTACGTGTGAGTGGTAAAACTGGGTAAGACATTAAAACAGAATATGATCAGGAATGAATATTCAGCTGCCAATATGATGATGATGATGAATAATTATGACGAATGTCATTATTATCGTCAGACATGTACTGTCATCACCAATAAACTGATGTATATGTATCCTGTCTACATATGATAACATCCCGGACTGCCGCCGATTTAATATGCCCTCTGAATCGCAGAAGCTCAAATCAAACGTAACTACCGGTCGCCTATTCAAATTCTGATCGGTAACGTTGCTTAACATTCCTCGCAGGATAGAACTCACACTACCCGGAGGTGTCTGCGTATGTAGGCAAAAATCTATATTACTATCGCATCCATGCTTAATGATTGTGGCGAAGCGTTCCTAACTCCCTACGCGTCTGATAAGCGACGTGGGAGGAAGCGCCGTGTACGTGGGCTGACCATCTTCAGTGAAGTATTAGTGTGTCTAGGATTTATTTATCACAAACAAGTAGTAAGCTACAGATCACTAAGATGTATTGTGAAAGTCGCTATGTTTGGCTCCTGATGCAAACGTCAACTTATTATGGAGTGTGTACGTAAACATAGGCATACATAAAGGTGTGGTAAGGGAGACATACTTTTGCGAGGCATTCCATCTTAGACCTCAGGGGTAGCAACGCAATTATGGCTAACC
>DWTU01002332.1:0-11652 GCA_018251515.1 Cecropterus confusis | reverse complement strand
GACTATGGCCTGAAGCTCTCTCAATCTGAGAGAAGACCCGTGCCCAGCAGTGGGACAATAATGGGTTGACGGTGATATTGCAATGATAGAAATTATAGATTAAAAAAGTGGTTCTACCTAAAGCCAATTACAGATGGGTTGCCACTTCTATGAACTAAGATAGTCTCATACATGTCATCCTAAACTACACCATTTTACCGAAATGCGGATTGACTCACGCTAAAAAAGTGTGACAGCATGCCTCAAAATTCACTATTTATGGACAATGGACGTCTACGTAAAGTCTAGCACCAGTAATGACGCATATGTCGTTAATAATAAGACAATGTTGGTATTTAAGATCTTAATTATTCATAAAACGCATGAATAATGCGACATATTACAAAGTACGAGAAAATTTAAAACGACATTTCGTTAACAATAGGTGCCTACTCGAATTATCACGCATCACGTAAACCCATTATGCCGGAATAATAAATTTCGACATAATGTGTCTGGCAGCAGTTAATCCAATAACAACTTTACACGTGGATTAATAATATCATTGACGTAGACTTCAATCCAGATCGTATGAAAATAAGTTTTATAACTGTTTATAGTACTTATTCTTGGTTTATTGCCCGTGTTGCTACCAATCTTACTACCAGTAGTAATATGTTTAATTTCATTACCGTTCTTACTACTGCAATTGTTAGTATTAAGAAGGTTACTGCAGAAGTTAGTAGAAGAAGAAAAATAAAAAATTAGCCATGTTACTACTATCTTCAAACTCCAATACAAAATCCAAATGAGACACAATTACAAACAAAAAAGGCCTTATATAAATTACCGCGTCGAATATACAACCCCGTTTTACGGATGAAACTCGACACGAAAAGGGGGGACATTTTGTATTATTAAAATTATCCCAAATATCCATTGCAAATATAACTATGTGAGATACTTCGATTAAAACCACGATTAACACAACATAGTCTCGATTTGAAAATACTCTTGATGTGCTCCTCCCTATGAAGAATTCTGACTACGCCCTTGTATTAAGATACTGAATAAACCATTCCGTAAGAGATGAAATATTTTATAAGTTGGTACTCACTAAGCCTTATGACTACATAAATTTGATCTCAGTATATTATTTCACAGAATCAGTAACTTATAACAGCAATGTAGCGATGCTTAAGACAATAAATAATTCGTAATCCTCATTGATACCAACGCATCTGTGATTAACAAGGAGTTTTTTGATGTAATATAGCAAAGTAAGTGACTACAGGCCTTGGACATCACTTACAACAACCTTCAAACAGCAGCTCTTAATACTCTTTTCTTTTCTGCTTTTAGGCAGAAATACGTGTAAAATTTTCCGAAATCGAACCACAAGGTGCTCTACCTTTAACAATAGGAATTTCGTTCGCAAGTAATAACCACAGTATGCTATCATATTTTGGTTGTAATGTTTAATTGACTTCTACAAGTCTAAATTAAACCGTTCATCAAAATTTACATTATATTATAAATTCCTCCCATATAATTTGACGTGTAACAAAATCACAATATTTATACTAACAGAAAAAATGTATTTTATAAATTGAAAAAATAAATAAAATCTCTTGGATTCTTTCCAAGCACTTGTGACTGATAACAAAACAAAACGAAATATTGAATAACAAAAATTGTAGAGCTTCGTTATTGAATATCGTCGTTATTTATAGAGTGGCTCGATATTGATGAGGACTGCAATGGAAACTGGGTTTATTTTCCATTACGCATTCGTGTTACGCAATTAACGTAGTAATTTAAATTAATGGCATTTTACATAAGCCGTGTTTGTGTTGGTAATATTTACGTGCTAACAGAGGCTTAGAAGCAGGGCTGGTGACCACGCGTTTAGTGGTAGGTAACAGTAAAAACGTAACTACTATTTCTTGAAAATATGTGTACATATGTAGAATGTGGGCATAAAAATCAAATAAATAAATATTAGGGGTGTGCGAATATTTCGAACTTACGAATTATTCGTTCTGAATAGAATATTGATATTTGATTCGAGACTCGAATCGAATAATTCGAATTACTCGAAAGTTCCCGAATAATTCGAAAAAAAAAATCTAATAATTCGAAAAATTTCAAATAGTTCGTTTTTTTGAGAATAAGTCGCGAATTATTTTATGATTTACAAATTTTCGAGGATTTTCCCTTTAAAAAGAATCAGTGGAATTTCACTGCTACAACCAGTAAATATACTCACGCGCATGCATGTAGATATTCTATTCACTGATTCAAACAGTGAACGGAGAATTCCACTGGTTGACAAGTGGAATTGGAAACAATAGAAAATCTAATGATATTTCGATAATTCGCGAATTGTTAGAATTATTCGAAGTTTTTCGAATTGTTCGCCGAATTTAGAATTATTTGATATTTCGGAACATTCGATTCGAAAGCATGGCTGTGGCTACTCCATGTCCAAGGGGCAGCTGCCCTGCCAGTATCTTTATAGATACGGGCAGGGCGGGCAGCTGCCCCCCCTCTCCCTATAAGAGCGGTGGCCATGGATATAAAAATTGCATCTATTCTTTTCAAATGGTCCATAAGAAAAAAGTCAAGGAACTTCTGGTTTATACAAAAACAGACATTTCCTGCAAGACACAAGTTCCTTAGTATAGAATTCAATTACGGAAAAGCTTAACATCTAAGTTGGTACTGAAAGCCAGACTTCGGAAACGTCACAAACGAGATAGACTTCTATAGCTTATAAGTTTATGTATCCATATTTGTATACATCCCTCTTTCTCTACATATATGTATGTATGTCTGTGTGTATCTTTATAAGATCCGTATTAATTGAAATTCCTTCACATATACTTCTTCCTTGCATGTGTGTTTTTGTGTTTTTTTTGTTGAAGTGAAACTTCTTTAGAATCGTTATGACTTGAAACTGGATGAAACGAAAATGCGTTACGGTTAGCAGTTGTCGGCGCTACAACTAGATGGCGCTGTACGCCTTACTGAACTTACCTTACGCTAACGATATTACTTCGAGACTTGTGCAACAGCTCAAATATATTCGAAATTAGATGTCCGATTATGGGCTGTAGCGTTTACTTAATCTATTTATGAAAAAGCATAAGTCTTAATACCCTTATGCTCAGAAATAACATAAACATAATCGCTTTCCACACTCATACTAGGATTTTCTCCTGTGTCGTGGGTGCCATGGACACACAAAGACGAATACACAAACACCCAGATCCAGAACCGGAATCTAAATCCATCATTCAGATGTCTGTCTGACCGAGGATCGAACCCAGGACCCACTGCGTGTCATACCGGTATGGTGACAGCTTCAACACTTGAGTCGTCAATATAAACTTGCAGTGAAATACATTTCAAAGGCTGGGACTGATATTATTTATTATTATTTGTCAATATTAAGTTTTACTTTTGCCATGTGTGAATTGCACACACACTTTTTATTATTTACCAACATTTTCTATAGGACATACGTTACTCCGTATACAATCCGATTACAGCTGGCTTCAGAAGTTGTGACCGACGGCTGGAGTTTCTGAAATGTCACAAACAGTGCGGCGCACTGTCTGCGTGATGGTCTGTAGAAGTATGTGTTTGATGCTTTCATGTTCTATTTGTGTGTGTAAGTGTGTCTCTTTCTCTCTCTCTCTATATTTATGTGTTCTACACCTGTCTACACACCTCTCTGTTACTCGTCTCCTTCCTCTTCTCTGTTTATTCTTTATAGATGTCTGCACACCTTTCTCTCTCTTCTCTCTGTCCTTCTGCTCACCATTGTATTCATATATGTACTGCGGACTAAGTTGGAGCGCTCCGGACAAGTCAGTCTCTTATCACCTTCAGAACAGAACACGGAAGTGCTTAACACTACTGTTACGTCCAGCCCCAGATCTTCAATTTTTTAGGCGGGACAATAATTGAAAAATGCCGCCCCTGCCTCATTAAATTTATTTTTACCATACCGTTTGCAAAGTTTACTATATAAATTTGCCGTCCTCTGAACTTGCCGCCCGGGGCAATGCCCCTCCCTAGATCCGGCACTGGTTACGTCTGCAGCACTTATATCTATAAGAGTTGCGTTGATGCCTCCGGGGTCGAACCACAAGAGTTCACAAAAATCTACGTGTCTTTTATCAGACTGAAGTAGCAAACGAACATGCAGTCCACCTGATGGTAACAGGTGACTGCCGCCCATAGACATCTGAAACCATCTTCATGCACAACCAAATAGGAATTCTATGTGACGTCTACAACGAGACTATGATGTTCGCCTCATGTATAAGTGAGCCTGTAACCACACTATTGCCCCGAAACGCAGAACAGCTTCACGCTTAGGTACCACCTGGAACCATTGGTTCTAACATCGTTATGCTATAATACAATGTTACTACCATTTTTAACACCACAAAAGGTGTACCCACTTTCAACGGCATATCATCCAATTTTAACCTTTTCGCATTTTTAACATACATTTTCATACATAAAATCTAATCAAACAAGCTTAACAAGTTGCGACCTAAGCTGGAGTTGCTGAAACGTCACAAACAGCTAAGTCAATAGCATTAATATTCCGACCAAAATCTGATCTGCGCTAAATATGCTAAATACAGTGCTTACGTCTCGTGCAGATATCCTTGTATGTTGGTTGGTGTAAGGTGTGAACTGAGAGCGGACTTAATTATGAATTAAGACGTGAACTGAAAGCGGATTTAATACACATGTTGTAAATCTTGAACTAAGAGAGGGTTTAATACAAGGATATTAAGGCATGAACTGAGAGCTGATTTTAATACGCCTGTATTAATGCGTGTACTGAGAGCGGATTACATACACATCGCTGCTTTGCTTCAATAACTGTACAATTCAAAATTGATCAATTTTAATTTTTATCCTTATAATATTATTTTAGAATTGAATACTCAGTGCGGTAACTACACTTTGCTTAGTGGTCTTTTAATTCTAATTCTTTTAATTTGGTTCATTAATAAGATAAATACAAAACGCATTTATTTTTAAAGGGCTATCCTGTATTTTATCGTTTTTGCGTTGTGTTATTATTCATGTAAATCAGAGCGACACGTGAACTGAGAGCGGGTTTAGTACACATGTATTAATGCGTGAACTGAGAGCGAGTTTGATGCACATGTTTTAAAGCGTGACATGAGAGCGGATTTAATACCTACGAATTAAGGCAAGAATTGAGAACCGGTTTAATACACGTCTATTAAAACGTTCTCATTCTCATCTCATTTTTGTTATTTAAACGTCAACGTTCAATTAAAGTAAAAAACAAAAAGCTTTGTTTATTTTTTACATTGATACATACTATCCTGTAAAGTTACCTAGCTTTTATGTATTTAGTTATAATTCATGCAAATATAATAAAGTACTTGTTTTTTTTCTTTACAGTTATTTTTAATTCAGGTAATTTTGTTTTTATAATATTTTATTTTTCAAACGCCTCCGCCTATTACTTACACCACGCTCACAAGTGAGAGAGTTCATATTGATATGTTAATGGCAGCTCTACATAGAGCCGTATTTTAATACTCGACTAAATTTTTAAAAACTGTCACCGCCAGGAAATACAAGTTTATTTAACTTTTATTTAAATATAAAATTTTGTCAATTTTGAGGTATATTGGGTAATCGTATATGTACTCAAAACAGTTATATTAATAAACTAGCTGTGCACCGCGATTTCACCCGCGTGTAAAAAATTTTACTTGTCTTACGGGAAGTAAAACAAATAAGATTTTTTGATACTAATGTATACCAACTTATACCTTCAACCTATTCCTAGATCAGTGATAGCCGAGTGATAGCCGATAGAGCCGTCTCAATTGAGGGTCTGAGGTTTGAATCCCAGGCACCACTGATTTTTCTAAAATTAGGTGCTTATTAGAAGTTAATTATCGCTGCTTTATGGAGACGGAAATCATCGTGAGAAAACCTGAGAGTTCATTAATAAGCTCTCAAAGGTGTGTGAAGTCTACCAATTCGCACTTGGCCAGCGCGGTGGACTATGGCCTAAAACTCTCTCTATCTGAGAGAAGACCCGTGCCCAGCAGTGGGACAATAACGGGTTGACGGCACATACCTTCAACAATTATAACAAAATAGTACTTTTTCAAAGAGAACTGATAGCCACTCAAATTAGCGCAGGCGAAGGCCTGGAGCGCGCGTGTATTGTAGTTTTTATTTTTTCGCCAGGAACTCTAAATTTTTAAAGCCTTTTATGCATTATAAATAAGTCAAACACCTGTCAGTGATTTAAAACCCGTCAAAATCGGAATAACGATCTGGAAATTTACCCAAAACAAACAGACAGATATAACGACGTTTCTACACCATCATTAGGTAGTTCCATTCTGCGTGGGTATGTGGGCAAGTAATTATCAAAGAACAAAGCCGTTATCACAATTTTAAACGATTATTTAATCTTCCAGAACAAAATTACAATTTTACAAACGATACTGACGTAACTTAAGAAATAAGGCTATATAACACTTCTTTAACGATTATCCGATCTTTTAAAATCAACAACTACTAGTAACATCTGATATAATTCGCGATTCGAATGGATTTGGTTACAATGGCGGCGATTCGTCGATGACGTGCAACCTCCGTAGCGCTCTCTCAAGAAGTGCGGCACAAGATGGTTGCCCGTTTGACGTTCCGCCAGAGTGACAATGACAAGTCACTCTCGTCTATATTTTGACACATGGGTTTGAAACGACGCAGGCGCCACAGTCGCGCCGTCATGTAGTTTTAAAAAGGTTTAACGAATTTGGCGTAACAATCAATATTTCCAAGTGTGTTTTCGGTGTGTCCAAAATTGACTTTTTAGGTTTTCAGGTGTCAGGTAGGGTGCAAGCTATTGTAAATTTTCCGAAACCCGAAACCGTTGAACAATTACGTCGCTTCCTCGGAATGGTTAATTTTTATCGCTCACACATTCCTAAGGCCGATGATTATCAATCTGAGTTAATTAACTATTTACATAATACGATATATCGTGACAAAATTATAATAGTATGGACTGATAAGGCCAACGAAGCATTTTTGAAATGTAAGGAGAGCCCAAAAAGCGCCGTTACATTATCTTGTCCTTTGCCTGATGTTAATTTATCGTTAATGTCTGACGCTTCAAACACTAGGTTTAGATGCCGTTTTACAACAGCAGGTCAATAATAATCGGCAACCGTTAGGATATTTCTCCAAGAAATTAACTCAAACTGAAACATATTCTGTGGAAAGTGTAATAATTGATTTACATGATGATGTATTTTTCTGTCTCTAGACTAGAAAAACTGTTCACTGTCATCACCCGAAACATTCAATACAAGTATCAGTAACTTTTCACTTTTTATTGATATGAGCTTAAATTATATGATAAAATGGTTTGATTTTAGCGAAGATAACTGGCTTTCAATACTTCCTAACATATCTTTGAAAAATGAGGTAAAATTTTAACATTTTTAAAAGGGTATTACAAAGACCAAATTACAAGACAGATTAAATATTAAGATGGACGATGTGTATTCCGAATCTGTAAGACTTAAAGAAATCCAAAGAAAATTCACTAATGATGATAAAGAATTTTCAGTAAAAAGTACAGTAGAAAAATGGCCATTTTATTATCTTATCAGATGATAGCCCACCAAATATAAAAAAATATATATTTCTTACCTACTCTCCATTCCTGCCACTTCAGCTTTCACTGAAAGACCTTTTCTGTAATGAATCTAAAGTGCCGAGAAGAGAGAAATAGAGCATCAATAAATTTAATTAAAAACGAATTGTTTATTTATTTAAATTTAAACGTTGATTGTCAAAAAGGCTTTGTAACATTTAAATACAACAAAATACTGTTAGCATGTGCTAAAAGCACACAAAAATACGTGTTTATTAAAGCAATAAAAATAATATAATACTTTTTTTTCTTCCTAATACTTTATTTTTTTCTTATCCAAACCACTTTATACGTTTTTTTTGTTAAAAAAGTTGGCAACCCTAGTCGACGGCGACGTCTTGCTGAATAAACACGTGGGGTGTCTCAGAACGATAAGCAATTTTTCATGGTATTTCTTTCTAATTTTTTTAAATAACACACGTTACATTTTTGTTTGTTTCTACTATAGTAACTATTAGCAGTCGATTTCACTTAGTTTTATCTTTTATCATTGCTAAGGTTTTATTTAAACTCACAGACAAGTTCGAGCAGGTTTTTTTTTCAACTCGTCATTCTATGCTACATCATTGTAGGCAACTTGCGGTTGCGAAGAATGACACTAAGTTTTGCATAGTGATTATCACTATGGCTGTAATAAAACTGTTGTAAAAAATGATATTTGGTACAATACAATTTTTTTCTTGACGTTTTAAGGAATTCAGATGGATTGATTTTTTTAAGTGAAGAATTAATCTAGAATTTGGCCAGTATTAAAATATTTGGCTTTCGTTTCAGGTCCTGTCAATTTGATACACAGTCATAGAAATGCAGCAGATTAATTTATCTTTTTGATATTAGAATATACAATAATAACCTAGTTATTTTTCAGCTACATTGACAAGATTTATTAGAGCATAAGAGTTTAAACGTTAAAATAAAAAATAACATACTTATATTTTTACTAACAGAAAAATTGTGCAAACTAAAGAGCAGAGATTAGCAAAACAGCGCCTGTATAAAAGAGGACGCCATAACGGAATAAAAATGATGCAGAGGTACTTGCCATTGAAAAACAAAAGAAGAAAGTAATATCTTAAAAGGAAAGCAGTGATAGCGTAATGGTTGAAACTCGGCCTCTCAGTCGAGGGTACCGAGATTCGAATCTCAGGCACGCACCACTGATTTTAAAAATTACGTGCGTATTAGAAATTAATTATCACTGCTTTACGGTGAAGGAAAACATCGTGAGGAAACCCGCACACCTGACAGTTCTCTAAAAAAAAAAGAGTTCTCAAGTCTTTTTTTTTTTGAAGTCCATCAATTCGTACTTGGCCAGCGCGGTAGACTATGGCCAAAAACTCTCTCATTCCGAGAGAAGACCCGTGCCCAGCAGTGGGACAATAATGGGTTGACGACGAAAAGGAAAGAAGAAACAAAATGTCCAGATAAAAGATAAAACTCCTCGATCGCAAAGAGAACAAAGAAGACGGAAAGAAAATTTTAAGAATGAACGAACCTCTTTTGGAGAGGAAAACCTAAATCTTAATAAAGAAGTCACATTAGAAGCTGTCCAAGTTGAAGCTGTGGATACATTTTTTAACGAACCTGTGAGTGTTTCCCAGCACAAGACCATTTAGAACATGATCGTAATTATCTAGCGGTGAAAGGTGCAATAAGACAAATAAGATACCGAGAATAAAAAAAAGAAGAACATGAATTTCTGTAATAGATGCTTTGAAAAGAGAAAATGAATCACAACGTAACATATATCGATAATAATTAATATACAGAAAAAACTTAAGGACATGCAAAAAATACCGATTGAAAACATAACATAACATAAATGCTTTTTACACTCATAGCCCCACAGTAGGATTTTCTCCTGTGTTATGCCATGGACACACAAAGGCAAATACACAAACACCCAGAACAGAAATCTAAACTCATCATTCAGATGTCTGTCTGGCCGGGGATCGAACCCGGAAAACACAACGTGTCAGACCGGTATGGTGACCGCTCCGCCACGCGGGTCGTCAACAAGAAACAAGAAGTACACTACCACATTAACAAACAATAAACCCAGTATAGGGCGTAAGTTATCATTTAAATCGACATGTCGCACACACCGCATATATGACATAAAAATCTATTATTACATTTTTATTGTAATGACGCCCATTCCTGCATGCACATTGCTGCAGGAAAAAAAAGAATTATTTACAAGAAATTAGAAAAGACGGCAAAAACAATTCTTAACAGCTCCATTGATAGATTTATATAAAAACCTTTGATCACTAATAGGAACTAGATACACAATCAGCGACCAAAAACGGAAAGAGCGCCCTGTAGTAGAGAGTAGTGTTTGAACGATCGGAAGTAAACATGCCTCAGTGCTCGTTTAAAAATTGCAAAAATCACACATCTAGGACATTAAAAATGGATAGAATATCATATTTTCGGTGAGTATTCATATAATAATTATGTATTTGCTATCACTCTATTAAAATACTGATATTTCCTTCATAAATAATTTATTTTTAAGTTGTCGAAATTATCAGCTACATGTATAAACCATTGCAATTGTAAAGTCTGTTACTAAACGTATAATTCTTACTATTGCATGCCCATTTGATTTGTTCAGGTAGCATTGGTTTTCTGTTCTAACATGAGTAGAGACGCTACTGTTGTTTTTTTTTAATAGGATGTATTATATAAATATTTGTTTTGTATAATAATTAAACATACATACAGCCTGTATTACTCAAAGGGTTAGGCAGAGGTTTAAGATACCAAATATAAATACACTCAGTGAATGAAGAAATTGTTAAGTATGTCTAACTTAGTTCTTTTTGTGTAAGTGGACAGAAATAATGCTTACTTTATTCCTAAGAGGGTAATTAACTAAGTCGAAGTGCATTTTGGTTTGGGTTCTGAAGTTTAGTTGTACCCTGTCATGTATCCTACGAAGTCTACGTTTTGAATTGTGTTTGAATTTGCAAGTGTTAAATTCTTTGGTTTTATTGTGATAAATTAACATCTAAAGGTGCCTTAGGATCCATAAAAATGCCTTTGTCACCAAGTCAGATAGCATAAGCCGTGGCAGTAGTCCGAATAAGGTACAACCCATACTGAAGTGGCTACTATCCTTATCGTACCGTGTACTTCGATGCAATATGCACTAAAACGACAATTTAAACAGCATCGAACCCACCACAAATCCTTAGCCAGCTTCAAGATGCTTCACTTCAAGACACTTCACCATGCCAGAATGAATGCAGGCAGTCATTAGGCTAGAAGAGGAAACACGATTTTATTAAACATCAAGACAAGAACATACAAGAGAGAAGACATACAAGATGTTATCAAATATCAAACAGTTTTTCATTACTAGTGCTCGAAATGTGTGGTTAATTTTGTGTAAATGTGATTTTGCGCTTAAAATTCATTATAAACTTAAAAAACATTATGAGTAATAATGAATAAACGTTAATTGGACGAACAACGATCTAAATTGGCCTAAACTTGCAGTGTAAACTAAAAAAAAACAAGTTCTCGCAAATTTTATACATGGCTAAGTCTCCGTGCCGGTGAGTGTAGTGAAAGAGTAAGTTGTGAGATTTATTTATATTAAATAATAAATAGTCATATTAAATAATATAAATAGTAGTATTAAATAATAATATGTTTTTTAGCTTTCCTCGAGATCCCGTGCGACGAAGAGAGTGGATATCTGTTCTAGCAAGACAAAGATGCGTGGAATTCTTCAAGCCATCTCAAGGAAGCGTGATATGTTCGAAACATTTTCTAGAAAGTGATGTATATGTGACCAATAAAGGCATCAAAAGACTACACAAAACCGCTGTACCTCAAATAGTATGTGAATTTTTAATACACATACGAGTATTGTGTTCAGTTATTAGCTTTTAACATGGATTCGTTTTTAC
>DWTU01002331.1:0-11655 GCA_018251515.1 Cecropterus confusis | reverse complement strand
AGTTTCTATAAAATGTTTTTAATGTTCCATGTTAGAGATATCCCCGGATAGAAAGTAATTTGGATTCTTAAAGGAAAAATAAGAATTTGCATTCGGGTGGATGAATGACTGAAAACTGTATTTACAATAATTAGTGTATTGCATTTTAATATGTTACGGGTACTCACGACAGTTATATGGATCGTGGTCACGGCGAAACTGCGGTGTCAGGAAGAAAACGTTGACAAGCACTAGTGGTAGACTAACAAATCTGTCCTAGGTCTACTTCGTTTTTTCTTTTTAGGTTCCTTATCACGACACACAACACTAACTGTATCCTTACGCATGGAACTTTGCATTAATTGTGATTAACATGAACTAATCACTGGATTCCAAGTATGCGCTAATTTAAAACCATATTCTCTGTTAAAGTTCTTAGGATGTTTTTAAACTCTATGGCTTCTCTTACTAAACATGGAAAGTAATGAGGCATTGTGGAGATCACCACTGGATCGAATTACATAAATCTCATTTATGTAATTCGATCCAGTGGTTAGAACCGGAATTAAGAATGTTTTCAGCTACCGCAGATTTCTTCGGGTAACATTTATTTTTTATCAGATTGAAGTAGCAAGCGAGTATGCAGTCCATCTGATGGTGTGTGGTTACTATCGCCCAATGACATCTATAAGCAACATCATATAGAGTAGGGATTCTATCTGAAGTCGATCACAGATGCATTGCTACTTCCATTGCACACCATTGCATATTTATAGGTAAATACGCATTTGGAACGTTTGACTAATGATTTGTATGGGACATCACATTTAACGGATGACAAGCAATTAATTGAATTAATTGCGGGCAGTCGGACTTACGTGCGCTCAAGTGGTTGAGAGCTCCGCAGGGGCCGGCCCTCGACATGTGAATCCAACTAGTATAATGACATTATACTAACATTTCTGAGATTACAATCTCGTTGGAGCATATTGTTTGTTCATGTATTTTATGATCGGAATTATATGTATATGCTGTAAATATGTACGGAGAATAAGAATTACCTATACAGTTCTCAGAATTAGTAAACTGAAGTAGCAATGCAGACCACGTCTTGGCAAAAGCCTGAAAGTATAAGCCGCCCCCAAAACCAGATGGTCTGATAATCTGCTTCTTTATTATTATTTAATTTTATTATGCTGTTTCCTCGCTTGAAATATTGGCAGCACTTCTACAATCGATCGTATTTTAGTCATCTATGTATAATAATTATTTTATAAATATTAGTACAAATATTTTGTTATACGCTACGTATTGCATTCTAGTATAGTATATCAGTAAATGAGATGTAAGACTAATGATCCATATAAGAGCACAATCAACAGATGACAAGCAATTAATTGAATTAATTGCGGGCAGTCGAACTGACAGTGCACCCAAGTGGGTCCACGGGGACGGGATCTCGACTTCAACTCAAGATTGCGTCAACAGAGATATGTTGAAGTAAATCCAAAATGCATTAAGTGTTAATATACAAATATCTATACCAAGACTTCGAGGAATAGTCGTAGTTATATTGAATTAATTACACTCGAGTATCATCAGACATATCACGTTCGGGTGAGTGATCCTTAGATACATCACAGTCCAGCGTACGACACTTGTAACACGCTCGGGTATATGATATTTGGAAGTGAAGCTTGATTCCACTTCAGTCAAATTCGGAAGTGAATGAGGGTTAGCTCGAACATTCTTTTAACTACATTATAAGTGTCGTTATTACGTTCGCAGACGAACTTTGTTCACGGATTTTGATCGCGAGTCCCTGCACTTTCTTTGTTGTCTGTGACCCATGTGGTGGAGCGGTCACCATACCGGCCCGACACGCAGTGGGTCCCGGTTTTGATCCCCGGGCAGACAGACATCTGAATGATGAGTTTAGATTTCTGTCCTGAGTGTTTGTGTGTCCATGACAAGCACGGGTCAGGAGATAAAGCCTAATGTGGGGCTATGAATATAGCAAGCGTTTATGTTATGTTTATGTCTTAGTCTATAAAACATCCATTAGTAAATATACAATTACTTCTTATATACTCACTCTTGTGACTCGTGCGTATAGCTCTCCAATCCTACTAATATTTTCGTAAAGCCCGAAAAGTTTGTAAGCAGTTGATAAAACATTTTCTGGCGTACATATCAAAACTTTACATTCACTTGATAAGTGGGGAGGCATCAAAAATCCCGATATAAAAGGGTTGATTTATTATACTTTCAGCTTTTAAATGGATAAAACCATAAAATCCATTATAAAATTGACAACTGTCGATAGGTTTGGAACTCAGTGCTGTAGTTTTGGCTTTGGCCAAAAGCCGGCGTGACGTCCCGACGTGACGCTTTGTGTGGTCGTTTTAACTTTTTAGTCCCAGTTTATTAAAATCGTTCGCTACAAATTTTGATGAAATTTTCATGAAACGTAGTAATATGTTTTGTCTCTAACCAGTTACGAAGTTAGTAATTATTAATTAATTTTACACAAAACAACTGTAATCAGATAGAAGAGATGGGTTTTACGTTTTAGTAGCTATCTGAATAGCCGTCTCCCCGTTGGCCGTCTTGGAATTTTAACCCTGATTATGTTTGGTATTCTGAATTTTGTATCACTAGGCAGAAATGTATGACTATTTTAATTACGTTAGTATTTTTATCCGATTGGTGTCGAAGCAAATTGAGATATAAAATGACAGTTTATTATATCGTTGATTAGGTGTTCAAGGAAACGCAAATAACAATTTGTAATCCGTATAACGTGACAATTTCTTTTATTGTTGATTAAGTGTTTAAATAGAAAAATAAAATGACAGTTTATGCTATAGTTAATCAGTTCGTCTTTACATTAAAAACCCAGATGGTATTGTTAATGTTAATATATTTTTAAGTTATTAGGAAAAAAGGGAAAATCTACTCATTTATAGATCTGTGTAGCAATCTTTTTTACTTCACCAAAATATTAGCAATGATCGAAAAACGTATTTATCTCAATGCGTACTAAACCTGAATACAGACATATATAGTATAGCAAGCGAAGGACACACGATTACGGCTGACAAGGCAATTAATAAGGGCAGATGGCGATTGAGCACGAGTCACCCGCCTGACCGGTATTAATCATAGGCATGGTGCCGGATTCCGTGTCGCGAAGGAATCTAATGGCCTTTACTCTAACCCTTTTTGGGTAGATCTGCTGAAAACGCGTCATTCCATAATTGACACCTGAGGTATTTATCTACTTTTAAAGTCAATGTAGATATGCCACGGAACATTTGCACGCTTCAAGCACGCTTTGCGCTGCAAACGTTATAAACAAATCTATGTATCCGACCCACGATGCTGATCTCGCTGCAAACTATAACAAAATTAGTTGTTATTACCGCAAAACCTGAAATGACATATTTACTTATATTACATTCGTCAGAATAACAGTACTTGTTTTCGGTTAGAATCTGCTGGACAGGCAGCTATGTAAATGATAAATTTTGATACTTCTTCTGGGTTTAAGTTTGATCGCTTACTTATATACCTTAATGTGTTACTATGGGACCTAAAATAAAAGTAAGTTCTAGTGGAGAACTATAAACATATAAAACGATAAAATTTATTTGAAATTATTATTTAGGTTCAGTCATAGGCGGAGAGATTTTATGTATGAAATTAAACCACTCATATCACACGTGAATTTGTGACTTCACGAAAAGTACGCGAAACGAACTACGCAAACATACTGTTTGAGTAAGTACTACCTATAAAACGTGACTCATAAAATTGCCGTCAGATTTTCATATCTCAGTTGTGCCCTGAAAATGAAGCCCTAAACACAACAGCGTAACATCTCGGCCTGGTCCATAAACTAAATGCGATCTGAGATATTTGCGGTGAATAAGAAATTCCCTCTCATTACTCGTGTCACTCGAGTCTGCGAACACTTATCATCAGCGCGATAGTATCGTTGTTGAAAGTAAAATATGTGAGAGCCTCAGTACATTCGAGCTCTATCTACTATTGAAATGTTTTTGTACTAAAACGCTAGTGAAACGAACGCTCGGAAAATTTTAAAGCCGAATCTGAGTGTTTGGATAGTTTGATATAAAATCGGAAAAGGCTAAAAGTTTGTATGCAATTTTTGGTTTTGCTGATGTTTATATTTCTTGCTCGATAGCTCTGTAGACTTTTCAAATAAAGAGATTTTTAAGCAAACGTGAGTCTGTGTTATTGGTTGCTATTTGTAGCAGTGGCTATTGCATTCAATCACATGTGACCGACTTGATAGTTTCTAATATTTTTCATACAGTTTATTAAATATCAGCTTGCCTGAAATTTAGTTAAATAAACTAATTGAACTGAAATCCTCTACTTATTAGATGTTCATACTCATGAATATAACAAAAAAGTACCTTATGGATACTCACAAATCAGAACACCTGTATAACGTTGAAGGGCAGAAAGATAAGCTTCGTTACAATAGCTGAACCATGAGGGTTTTAAAGAATTTATTACATCATGAAAATTGATAAAACGATTTAAATAAAATGAAATATTACGAGATACTGCAATTTGCACTCCTTCATTACAAAAAAAAAAAAGATTTTTATTTCCATATTTTAATGATAGCAATTGTTAGACTATATTCAATGAACATTCCCCTTTACGTAATAAGGATACACGTATCGGGCTCCTTAATGACATTTTACTTGCTTGATTGTTGCTGTCACGGTATCAAAGTAGGGAGGTGGTTAATTAAAACTTCTATAAGAGGACTTCGACGTACTCGTGACAGCTTGTGGTTAGCATCTCGACTTAGGTGTACTCACCTGAAGGGTTGGGAGCGCCAAATCTAAATGTTTAAAGCTCTATAAGGTTTTCCGTGCAGTTTCTAAAGCATTTTTTCCTAGTAAGATTTGTGAATATATCTACGTTAATAAGAAACCACGTAATTGTTATGATAGTAGTTTATGCTGTCAAACAACGACTTTAGCAATTTTATAGATGGTAAAAGTTCCATTGAATTTTGATATTAGTCAAAATTTTATACAAATATGAGTTTGATTATAACAACAACGAAATATATAATATTGGTTTTCTGGAATACTAATATAAAGAGTTCTAATGATTGATTTCTTGCACTTTTTCATTGCGCTTTTATAATATTAAAATTAATCATGATACCAATTCATTATACCAGTATGAGTTTTTCAAAATTTTTCATACTACTTTAAAATTGACTCTCAACCTGACTGGTGGATTAAAACAGATTATACGTTAGTCAAAGTATATACATGATTGTACATAATCGACATATAGGATTTCCTAATTAATCCCGCAATACATATCATATTGAATGACAATATTGTCTCAGCATGAAATGCACGTCGATTGTATACATGACTAATGACTTAAGGAGGATTCATTACGTATTAATGCATGTATTAGTGAAATATCTTAGATTCCGATGGCCATTCTCAGCCTACATATATTTAGTACGACATAGTTCGTAACCAGGGATTGTTCGAAAAGGAGGTTATTTCCAAATATTGTATAAATATTTTGATTTTGTTTATTTGTATAACTTCAAATGTTGAATTATATATAATAGAAGACTCGAATTGTGGTTACTCCGATGCAGATCACACCTTTCAATTTTGTCCGTATTTAGAATGATTCGATATTTATTCTACGCTGTGCTAACCTTAATTTACAATATTGCAGTAAAGTAGTGACGGAATCTAATTTAGCCAATTTATATTTTATTTCGCTTTTTGATATGGTCAGATTTATTATGATCAAAGACAATGAGACGTATAATCAAATGAATTGCACGTCCATTTGTTATTTCCGATACCTAAAATACTAACGCATTATAAAATTGAAATATACTTACTGGAAATGTGCTGATATAATTTGATAAATATTATTCCCTGCTTTCTTCTCCTAAAATAGCTGCGCTAAATATGAAACTAGTTTAAAATTCTGTACAGATTAACTTACATTGTTAGCGAGTAACTTTACAACTATCATTCGGAACAAAATTTTAGTTGGAAAGATATTATGCATGACGCAACCAAGATGGCAATTCCATCAAGCGGAGGATGTGCCAGTGATCTCGCTCTTATCGGGCACCTGTGGACTACCGCATGAAACGGTCCATTTTTCGAATAGATACTTGTAAACGTGAACGGAACCAAAGTAGATTGAATTTACATAAAGTTAACTAGAACCTAAAGTTTTCGTGGAGCGGTGAGGTTTAGAAATTTTACTAATATCACAAATGCGAATGATTGTGAGGATGTATGTATGTGTGTTTGTTACTCTCTTACGCAGAAACTTCCATTTGTATGCCATATTTCGCTATTTGTATGCCAGATTTCGCTGAAATTTGGCACACAATTCGTTTATAATCTATGTAGATTAACACTTGCTATACTTATTATCGTGGTAAACAAAACCGAAGCGGGTGGAGCCGCGGGAATAAACTAGTCGGTAATTTGTTACAGAAGATCTGTAAGTGATCGCTTATCCTACCTGTCCGACTACTATAACTAACTCCGTATAGAATAGGTGTTTTACGTGAAGCCAATCACAGTTGCGTTGCAACTCCTGAGTACCAAGATCATATAACTCCGGCTCTCGCTGAAAGCCTCTCTTTCCCCGTCCCATGAGTACACGGAGGCAGATTCGGGACACCGAACTCCTGTTATTATGGATCGAGATGACGTGTGCAGAACTCACACACGTCATCTCGATCATCACGCTCATCTTATGAGGAATACCACTGAGAGGAGCCTTTGCCTCTGTGGCTAGCAGCACCAGCGCCAGCCGATGTTGCCGCGAATATCATGCTAATCTATGCTGTCATGGTTTCTCATGCCACGGCACCGAACGTCCAGAGAGACGCCGTGGTGTTTTAGTTGGCAGGAGTCCGAAATACCCCTTCTGCATCCCCGGTTAAAAGGGGATCCATGAGGATTTCTCCGCGTGAAAAAGTGGTTCTAAAAAACTCACATTTCCTTTCTTTTCTTAGTTATTACAAGTGCTTATATCCTACATTGTCGTACCGGGCATACTCAGCCAGTTATTACGATTCATATATCACTTTCATGAGGTTCTCGGAAGTGGCTACGCATCTGTGATGGACTTCGGATAGAACCCATGTCATATCTATAATTAGGAAAGTGGAATTAGTATTGGCCTATTACCAGGTTATTCTGAAGTCTAGCCAATTATAACTTGCCCGCGACTTCGTACAGCCTTATTGTAATACAAATTATTGAGACATTTGTGAATTTTAGGTCTCTTTGTGGTTCGACTCCGGAAGCACCACCGCCACACCTATTTTTGTCTAATAACAGCAGTGTAATGCGCTGTTGTGTTGTCATTTGAAGGGTGTGGTAAGGAAAACATACTTTTCGGAGGCATTCCATCTTAGTCCTCAGGGGTAGCAACGCATCTGTGGCTAACGTTAGGTGAGACTTTGATCTTACGTAGGGTTGATTACAGATGTCCATGGGCGACAGAAGCCACTTACCATGAGGTGGGCTGCATGCTCAAATTTGAGTCAACCGATTTCTACACCCTTCCAACGAAACGCATGAACTGCTCCACACAAGATATCAGTGTATCGGTGGTAGCTCATACCATTCTGGTTCTACATTCAAATCTACTTATACCATTTAGGGAAAAACATTTTGTAAGACTTGATTTGGTATTAATGGAGTTGCCCATAAATACCAAATCAAATCGAGTCATTTCAAAAATATTGCCCATGAATGTCACATCGCCCATTGAAGTCAAGTTAATTATATTTTGTTAAATAAAAAATCAGATAGAGTCAAGTAGCATTCTCTTTTAAGCATAAGATATGAATATTTTTTGAAGCCACTTTCTGAAGTCTTGGGCTGTCCTAATGTGTAATGCTGATCCCTCACCCAAATTAAGCTACTCCAGACAAAGTAAAACGTCTACATAGCATGCATCATCCACAGATCTTCATGCACAAGAACGCAATGCAGATGCATGCACGGGAGCTGCAGCGTGGTCTCGGCGGGGAGGTGAAGCCGCATCAGTGCCAGCAGTGCCTCAAGTCCTTCAGCTCGAACCACCAGCTGGTGCAGCACATCAGGGTCCATACCGGGGAGAAGCCCTACAAGTGCTCGTATTGCGACCGCCGGTTCAAGCAGCTCAGTCATGTGCAGCAACACACCAGGTTACACACAGGTCAGTCTAGGTTAAGACGCAGATACATGCATGCGTGCATACCAATGTACACTAAATGCGTGCAAATGAATATAAATAATCAAACACACATACAAACAGTCCATACGCACTCACATACTAACACGCATGTGTGCACACGCGTCGGAGACTTCCAGAATAAGAAAGATTAAATTCTTATTAAGTCTACCATATTGACCAGCATTGATACACTTCAGACCTCCAAGAACTTTCGACAGAAATTTCAACCATGTTTTTGTTGGCTTGGTTTTTTTTCATCATAAAAAAACAATAACGTTTAATATTCAATCAATATAAAAATAAACATGAACGCATTTAATAAATTATACAATACCCAATTATCCATAATTGATTTCGTTCTCAACAAAGTATTCAAAGACCTTGCTATCTTAGAATCGTTCTAAACAGATCGATCTTAGGTCGGCCATTACTCGAATAAATATACGAACTAAAATATGGACGCATACATCTTGCATACGGGATGTGTCTACAATTCCAAATTTAAACACGCCCGCCATTATAAAACAGATTCGCATTACGAGATATTTCGTCTCAAAATACCGTTGATTCATTTTAGGGCTTTCGTTCTTTGTGAATATTTCATTTGTTTGTTTGTCTTGCTAAAAAAGAATAAGTTCGACTAAAGAAAGAAATGAAATAACGCTACAATTTTAACAAAGAAAGTGTTTTAATTTTAGAAAACAAATTCAAATTATCAATACCATAAGAAGTGTAACATTTAAAAAAATATATTAAAAAAAGAAATATAACTTACGTATTTACAGATATTTAAATTTATGCGTTTATATCGTAAATAATGTACAGAATTTTGTACTAAATAATACTGAATTCAGACATAAAATAAAAAGCGAATATCATTATTTTGAAAATAAATATGAGACCAAAATATATTCCAATTATTTAGTCGACTTCAAAATATTTTGTTACATCATAAATAATACTGTATAGGTAAATGTGTGGGTCACATTTTCAAATTAAGATTTGTGAATATTTAAGTAGTGAATTTAAATATTTGTGCAAATTCAACATTATCATCTATTTATCCGTGTGTTCTATTTCCCACCACAAACAGCGAATCTTAGATAAAGTCCAAAATGTATCCAAAGGTCGTAAAAACGACTTCCATTTAGAATAAATCTTAGCTAGAAACAAATATTTATCTGTTGCACAAATATTTGTTTTACCAAAACCGAATCAAGAACCGTAGCTACTAAACGTACATCTTAATAACTTATCCATGGGAACGCTATTTTTCAACTCACAATATAATCATAAAGCCATTAAAAGCGAATAGCTAACAATAAAATAAAATACGGAATGCATAGATCACATCGCAAACACACGCTTATGGTAATCCGGCGGCCGCAAAAAGAATGAACGGCTAGAACAACTTTTATAATTAAAACTACGTTCGTTCATTGGCCGGGTTTTCCGCGGAAAAAATTTCGCTTACGTTGAACGGGGGAAAAAAATTCTCCAATAGAGCGCCGTGTGGCGGCTCTCGACCAATCACAGAGCGGATTGGAGGCAACGTACATTCTACGTTGTTTAGAAAAAAAATCACGTGTTTTTCCACGTTCGAAATAGCCAATGGGCGGCGTTGGACGCACATTGACAATAGTTTTTTTCTTCGCGTCTTAATGGATCGATTATGCAAGTTGTTTGATTGGGTAATGTTTGATTTAGTTTATGGTTTTTCGCCGCGATGTAGGTTTTAACTTATAACGCGTGGGATTCTTACTTATAATTAACAAGATGTCTTTGACGTTTGATTTGTTTTAATGCCCGAAATGGCAAAAATATTTTCTATGATATTATTTTTCTTATTATCCCACTACTAGAACCTTAATGAGAAGGTAGTACCAGTGTCTCCCGCACTAACCAATGTGGCTTAGTAAGTTTCATAACAGAAAACACCATGCAGAAAGCCGTGTCAATTTGACTCACAAAATTTACATTTTAAGAATTTGACTTCTAAAATAGAACAAGTTTTAGAAATCTATTCTAAATTTTAATTCAAATATTTCTAAACTTAGCCATCGCTATAAAATCCATGATACAGGATTACCCGCGTGGTGGAGTTTCGGGATCTTATCCGGACAGCATTCGATAAGCATATTTGTTTGATTCATAGAAAAGTTTTAAATGTCATTCTTTATTTAATAAGGCTCACTTACACATTAGGCAAACATGTTAGTCCTCAGGACTAGCAATGCATGTGATCGACTTCAGATAGAACCCCTGTTCTATATGAAGTTGCTACAGATATCCATGGGCGGCAGTAACCGCTTACCATCAGATGGACTGCATGCTCGTTTGCTATTTCGATCTGATAAAGACCATAACAATCATCAAGGACATAAAAATATTTCAAAGCTACCTTAATTTTATCCGTAATAAGTAGCCAACACAGTGAAACACAGTGTGTTAGCACCTCCACACCCGTAATTATCGCGTCGTATTTCCCACGTTTTTACGACACAAAGGCATAAATAAGCGAGTGTAATTAAAAATTTATTTATTCTCCGCCATTGGTGGTAGTGCTTTAATTGTCAGTTTGCAGTTCTATGTAGAGTCGATTATGAATCGTTTGACAGGGACCTACATTTATTTGTAGACTGTGTAATTTAGTAGTAAAAATATACATTTTTTTTTATAAGACTGAAGTCCTCATATATAAGTGTGCCGCCAACCACACCCTTCCAGCGAAACGCAAGAAATGCTTCACGCTAGAATTTGATGTGACGGTGGTACTGCCCCGGTTGAACTACACAGGTTCTACCACCTACTCAACTGGACATCTGCTATCATATACATAAATAAATAAAAGATAAAACATTACTGAATTTTACCTGAATCTGATCACAAATACGTGACCCTTGAAGACTAAAATAATTGCTAATACAAGTAAGTAAAACTTAAACGATTTATTTACGCATTCTCTTTATCGTTATGACCACACACGCTGAGACAACAAAAGCTAACCTAACCTAACCTAACCAAAACCCAGAAGATGAAAGCTCGCTGTTTAGTTATCTGGTCTGGAATCAAACCCAAAACCCACCGCAGGTTAGTCCAGTATGACTACTTATATATTACTCCTTATAAATTAGGTTTATTGGTTTTATTAAACCAGTAGCAACCGTCCATGGAGTGGAAAGTAACCCGAAAGTAGTAATATTCACATCGATATCTAAAATTAGTCCTACCTGAAGGCGCATAGATGCGTTGCTACCTCTGAGGACTAAGTTGGGAAAACCTCTTATAAGTATGTCTTACTTACCACGCTCTTCAAAGTATTATATAAAACAAAGTGCTACATAAGCTAACAATTTTTTACTTAAATGAATTGAAGGGTCCGTAAGATGGGTAGTA
>DWTU01002330.1:0-11657 GCA_018251515.1 Cecropterus confusis | reverse complement strand
AGCCAGGAATAGCGGGGCTGCCGGGGACTGGGGGCCCAAGTATTACTGTAGCTACCATTTAGGGGGGTTTTGCCATAGTCACCGCGCTTGGCTGCGCGTGTTGGTGACCGCCGTATATTTTAAAGTTAACAGAGAGATGCTGGTGCCCATCTCCTGCTTACAACATTGGTAACTACTAAACTACAATATAATTAAGTAAAAAAGAATAAAATCTTCTGGATTGTATCAATAACTAGGTTTTTGCAATTCATAGGAGTACAACATTATTCCAAAAATTAAAACTTACATGGCCTGCAACAGCAGAGTCTTCATCCCCAGCATCATCGGTACCATAGTACTGCCTCACTTTGTTCTCTAGAGCTGCAGGATCTGCACCTTGCAGTCGGTCAATCCTAGTCTACAATGAAAATTAATAAACACTTTAGACAGCAAACTTCTGTGGAGTGTCTTGAGCTATATTTTATTCTACATAGCAAATTATAATTTCGTGTTTATTATGTGATTACTAATGAACAACATTAATCTAATTATAAATGGATGATGTGTTTAGTACTAATTAGATTACATTGTTGTAGTATGGCTATGCGGCACGGCATACTATGGCTATGTAAGCGGTAAAGGGGGAGGGGGCGGATAAGGAATATTCGGGTCTCCTCCTTGCCTGGTCTGATTCTCAAAAATAAATGTAGGCCGATTGCACTTTCTTATTTCACATAATTATACAGGGCGTCATCTTTTGTTGTAATAGTTCAGACATTTAAGAGAGTACATTAGTAGTCATATAATTGATACATCAATGGTAAAAAATAAATAAACAGCTGGAGAGACAGATGTAAAGAAATAATGATAACATACTTTATTGTACACAAAACAAAAACAACAATAGAAGTAAGGCAGTGAAAAATCATTAAGGAATAAATTATAATACATTGGAGATGGCATAAGGAGACATTAAAGAACAGAACTAAAATAAAGAGAATTAGAGTGGTCGGTAATAGGATTCAACAAGATGTTTAAAAGAGTGTAAGGATTTTGCATTACATATTGATAAAGGAAAGGAGTTCCAGAGCTATAGGATAGCTATTACGGTGAAGGATTTCTTGTAAAATGAAGTAGATTGGGAAGGAGTGTACAGACCCAGGTTTTTAGTGGAGCGATGGGGTTTATCATGGGACAAGTGAAGAAATTGGAAATGTTGCTTAAGATAAGGAGGAGAAATTGCATTAAATAGTATAGAGTAGAGAAGAGATAGGTTGTGAGTATTCCAGCGAGGGCGAATTGGGAGCCACTTGAGTTTAGTGCGAAATTCTGAAACATGGTCATATTTTTGTAGGCCGAATATGAACTGTCTACACGCATTTTGAAGACATTCAAGACACATCAGCATAGTCAAGTATAGGGAGAAGTAAGGACTGCGCTAGCGTAATTTTTATAGGAATAGGTAATACATTTTTTAATCTTTGAAGGAAGCCTTGTAGCGAACACTTTCTTGCTGACCTCAGTGATTTGAGGTATCCACGAAAGATTTTGGTCCATGAAGATGCCAAGATTTTTTACATTATTACTATAGGGAAGTACAATAATATCAAGTTTTATCGGTGGTAGTTGGTGCCAATATATTCTTGAAATCAGATGTGAGCTTTCTATTACAATTACCTGAGACTTACTCGCATACAATTTTAGGCGAAACATTCCGCACCAAACCAAAGTACATGACAAGTCCGCATTGGTAATCAACCAACCGCTCAAGCTGGCAAGGTTTTAAATTTATAAATCATCTACATATAAATGATGGAGAGAAAAAAGTTGAAGACTAATCGTAAAGAGAAGAAGAGAAAACATGCCACCTTGCAGTACCCCAGCAGTGGTACTTAACCAATTAGAGAATTTATCAACAATATGAATGCGCTGCTGGTGCCCATACAAGAGATATGTAGAGAGAATGCAATACGTCCAGGAGGACATCAAAATCAACAGTATTGAAAGCATTGCTGAAATCCAGCAGCATCAACAACAGCTGCTGATTATCCATCGCCATGCATATGTCATCCGTAATTTTTAGCAAAGCAGTAGTCATACTATGATCAGGACAAAATTCGTATTACAAGGGATTAAGTAGAGCATTAGAGGAGAGAAAGGAGCTAAGCTGTTGGTGGACGAGACTTTTGATAGGACTGTAGGAAGTATGGATATAGGCCTGAAGTCAGCAAGGTTGAAGGGATTAGACTTTTTAGCTACAGGAATGACATAAGCATTTTTCCAGTTATATTCAGCATGGACGTAATAGATGGAAAGCGAATGTCAAGAAGAGGGATGAGCATCTTATGGCTTATACTGTCGCTACCGACCGCATTAGGTATTGAGAGTATTGCTCTCTTGACATCACGATTCGAAAATTTACTAAACGAAAATAATGGAGAATTTGGACTAGGAATAAGTAGTTCAAATATATAAAATTAATCACTTATATGTCAACCATGCATTTCTTTTCATGTTGATGCTCACCCGATTTTTATAGAAGACGAATGTAGGCATCGCACTGATGCCCTGAGCGCTGGCAGTTTCAGCACATCTGTCTACATCGACTTTCAGGAACACCGCTCTGGGGAACTTCGCCGGTAGTTGCTCAAAAATTGGAGCGATGCGTTGACAAGGCGGACACCTAATCACACAAAATACATAATATATTCGGTCAATTCTACTCAGAACTTAGGACGATGACTGGAGAATTTGATACTCAAAAAGGTTATACATACCAAGTCGCTGTGAAGTCTACGACAACTAACTTAGTACCGGCGTTAGCCATTTCGGACTGAAAATGGGCTTCATTCTCTATGACAGTAGCCAACCCCATTGTTTCTTCGAATTAGAATCGTAAAATCGGATAACAACAATTATACGATGATACTTCAAAATGGTGACTTCTGACTGTTTCGGTACAGTGTTGCCAGTGTTGCTAATGTTAGAATTTAAAAATGGATAACGGATGCGTTCGCTATATTTTTTGTATATTTCACATTTAGTACAAAAAGAGCTAGCATAATTATATATACGTAATTATTCATTGTATGGTGGTCATTTGATTATCTCTGGTGAACAAACAAACATAAATATCCCACCATGAAAAGGATACCACTGAGTCAAGTGACAGTGTTCTTGAATTTTTGAATTTTATCATGCTATTCCAATAACTAATTACTTATCACAATTGCGTATTATAATTGATAGGTATTATTTTACGGTACCACATACCTACTTAGTGTGGTGGTACCAGTGTGGTAGTTACTGCTCTTCCAATTTTTTCTAACGAGAACTATGAAAAAGTCATATTTTAATAACGTTTTTAAAACAATTGTAATATAATGAAGATATTTCAACATTTGAAATGATTCAATTACCAAATGCCCTATAATGATTATAGTTAAATTGTCTGCTAAAGTAATATGACAACACCCTGGGGACATATTTTTCTGAGGTAAAGTAATATATCTCAAAGACTGAATTACAGAGAGTCCGCTATAAGCTGCCCGCTGCGAGGCAAATCTTTGCAATTACTTATGTTAAGCTCTGTAAATACAACCTATTTTTTCAAATAAACTTGGATGTAAAGAAAAATATTGTCTTCATTTTTATTGATAAAACGCCTGTTAGAAACTCCTCGGCAATTATCATTTGCGAACACTTTAACAATAATTTACAAGTAATTAGCGGCGTCCACCTATACATTCATATATGTAAAGTATCATCATATCATCATCAGTATAATACCCATGATGATATGATGATACTGTAGCCATTGGAACAATTCTATAACAGGATTTCGTATATTTTTTATATTAACTGCATTATAAATTATGAAGCTTGCGAGATGAGTAGTAGTTACTCTCGCTTATAAACATTTGCATCATCATTATTCATGTAATTATATCTGTCTTATGTTTAGCTTTCTTATTTCTTTAATCATCACACGTTGACGAAGCGTGACTACGATAAATAATTTAATTAGAACAAAATTCAAAATAAGGTTAAACTCATTAGAAACATATCGTGTTTGGATAATTAAAAAAAAGCACATGATGAATTGCACAGATGGCTTATGCAAGCAAGCAATAAATAAAAAAAAGTTTTATGTTTACGGTCTTTGAATATTAAATGTTTATTTCCAGAAATAAAAATTCAACACATATTTATAGTTTATTGCTGAAATTCATTGGAAGAAAAAAGGACAACTTTGTACAAATAGCGGGAACATGCTTCAATTTATTTTAACGGAGCCACAGGAGATATAAATGGAAAATCTTGCGGATAAACAACAGTTTACTTTTGAATTCAGACCGGGTATTACGGGAAGAACACAAATATACAATTCGCAGAAAATCACAAAGAAACAGATTAGTATTATGCTGTTACTTCGAGTGAATTTTCTGGTTGTCTGTTTCATGCTAATAACAGGCTTAAAAGAATTCGAATTTAAAAGTAATCGGGGATTCATCAAAACTTCAAATTTTAATATAATAAACTTACCAACTAATTTGGATCTAATTAAGTACTTGGAGTCATTGCGTGGCGTTATTAACTTCTACAATCATCACAAGAATGATATTGATATAAATTTGTATTTTGGTTTATTTTTAGCAAATGGTGATAAGTTACCTCAATAAAATTTATTATATCAGTCCTATATGAAAACTATAATTTATTAAAAAAAAACATTTTCAGTTAATTTGAAGCGTGCTCTTCGAGGAAAATATGGGAGTTTACCGGAGGAGTTACATATTTATTTAGAAGAAATAATACGAAAATCTGAAAAACATTTGATTTTTTTTAGTCACATGGTTGGACGAGATTATGATCAGCAAAATAGTAAATATAAAGCAAGTGAGTGTCAAAGTTTTCGGAAATTATAATTTTATTGAAGTAGCCAGTGGAATTAAAATTCGATAGTATATATAGACTCAAACATTTGTGGAATCTATCAATCGGTATTTGTATAATGCGATAGATTGAGATACATTCTTATTTTCATAGGAGATTACTCGTACTCTGTTTAATGATGATGACATGTGGTAGTCATGGATTTAAGCGCCTTGTTCACCAAGATTTTTCAAATACATATATACATATTATGTACATGTATAGGTACATCAAAAGTTCCTCGTGATATTTTAACTATAAACGTATTTTGATTCCCAATAAATTTAATTATTGTATTTTTCAGTCTTCTCTCTATTTGATAATGTACCAATGTGGATTAATCGTTTGCAAAAATTTAATTCAAACCCCATTAGTGAAGCAGTATCACAATCAGATCTGGATAAAATATATACGAACTGGACCCTGTATACAAAAAACATTGATGACGTTAATCAGTGGGTGCCAAATCCTCAGGAATCTGGTAATATCAAAGTTATTTTTCATACAGTATGTTTAGAAAAGAAAAAGCGTCTCAAAATAAATATAATTATTGATTCTTTAACATAGTTCAATTCTGTACATACAATTAAAAATGAAAATTATAATTTTGCTACAATAATAGGTATTATAAGTTTAAAGTTCTTGTATGAGTAATTCTTCATTATTACTTTTTATATTTTAGATAAATGTTTACTGTCTTTGGCTTTAGCTGAAGAAACACGTCACGAAACTTCACGGACATGTAGAGTTCCAAAAGCATGCTATGAAATGTTACTAAACGGCACCAATTTTGGCTACGCTCTAGCTCATAGGTACGTATTAATGGCAAATTGTAGTTATATACATAAACAATAAATTAACTTTTTAATGTAGAGTACCCGTGCGAGTCTTTAAATTTTAAGGCGCTATAGAATTCTATGGAATTTTCATATACCGGCAGCAAGCAGTTTAATATTGAATGTAACCCTTTCTTATTATTCTTAATTGAAGGAGACCTAAAGCGTACTCTACCTTGCTATTTCATTTCCGATACTTTTTGACTGAAATCCTAAATACAAGTTTTATGGTGGTAGCTTCTTGATGGTAACTGGTACCTGAATTGTAGCATGGTACAAAAAATATGAAATTGTGATCTTTTCATTTTCTTTAAGGTTATTATTTCTGCAGCAAGCGAAATACGGTCGCGGTTGTAGCATATTTTCGGAACAGGAAGATGAAAACATAAGTCAAGAATTTTGTTCCATAGCCTATCAAGAAGCTGAATATATTGCAAGGCACGATTTTAAAATCGTCGATTTACTATTGGAGTATGGTATTTATTCTAATTAATTTGGTTATATTTATTCTTTTTTCGCCAAATATAATTTTACACAATTTTCGTTATAAAGGTATCTTTAATTTGCATGAAATGAATTATTTAAATGTAGATATAAAATTGCTATTTGTGAATATCTTGGTATTATCTCGGATTATCTTGGAATCTTTTTTATACATTGCATGTGTGAATGAGCGTTTATTCTCGCAATAATCATTAAATTTAAATTAAATTAAACTAATTAAATTACATTAAACTATCAACTACGTAAATTTAAAAAATAAATAGTACGCAGCTACCTGGGGAATTTGCAGGTTACCCATAACAAGTCATAAGTTGATAAGTATGCATATATCTATACATATCTACACCTTCCTATGTTTTTTCAGTTTGTTTATGCACTTTGGAAGGTCACGGCCAGTTTCTGCAAAGCTTCTGGTTGGAAAACATTCTTCGCTTTCAAACATTATCTGGATGCTTCTCTCAGCAACGCCCGGATGCACTCAAGATATCTCAATGGCCTAAATCAAGTGTATGGAAAATGATAAGACCCAGGAATCATGTATTGGATGGCTACTGTAACGGCCACACAACTGCTTTGGCTGCAAGTGCCTTAGCGATGGCATGTAGATTTATAATAGAATTGTATTATTAATCAATAGACTGGTTTACGTTGTAATTGTCGGTTTGTGCGTTGTATTTGTCTAGTAATTTAAGAAGCAATTACGAAAACAATTAAAAAAAACCTAATCGGTTATAGACAATTTTAAATGGAATTTATTGTCTCTGCTATGGATGTTATATCTATGTTTCGTGTAAATGGCGTTTAATAAAGTTATTAGCACAAAATGTTTATAATAATAAACCCTTATTTATTGTTATCCTATTTTTATATTTAAACTTTCTGCTCACCAGCTCCCTCTATCCTTTTGTTCATAGTTAAAATATCACCTGAAAGCAAATCACATGAGTTTTATTGTTTTAAGATTCCTAACAAAAATAGATATAATTTACATATCGAAACACCTTTCATTAAATGTTAATTAGTAATTATTAGTAGGATGCATTACTTCCTTATACCAGCATCAACGGTGAATGTGAACTAACAGCATGTAGACCTCGCTACACATAAGCCACGGAGCCAATGTCGACCGGAACTAACATTGCATCATGTGCTTCCGGTGTCTGGTCTCTGAAAGCTGTTCGGCAACTGTGCAAGTGGTTGTAGGCTGTTTAATGTATACTGTTTGAATATTTCATGGCCTGTTCTATAATGAGATTTTATTTAAAAGCAACAGAGAATGTTGTTTTTCGACCGTGGCAGCTTCTATTTCGGGATTCACGTTATAAGGTAGCAACATTACTGCTCACTGCTAAATAGCCATCCCCGGATGTAAAATGGTCTCTGCTTCAAATGCTCTACGTCGTGGGAGCGGCGCCGGGTTATGTGTGATTTTAACCGAACTAAATCCCTCCCGGTGGACATCCTCGGCGCTGCGAAGACTCCTAGATCTCCAAAGGAACGAAATCACAGTCCCGGTTGGACGGTTCAACCTTCCACTCTTGCCGCCTGCAACCCGGAGGTCCCTTTTCGTGGCCTCTTACGACAGGCAGGGGATACTGTTGCCCTATTCTGATCCCGGAACTACAGAGATGCGCTAAAAATACAATGCCGCAAACATATTCAACTTTCGACTTGTAATCGAGCGTGCGGTCCATCTTGTGGTAAGTGGTCACTGTTGGCCATCGACATGTGCAACCAAATTCAGACTTTATACAGGACTGGGTTTTTATTTGAAGTCAATCATATATGTGTATCGGGAGTGGTTCTGAGGACAAAGATGATCGCTTCATAAGTGAGTCGACGGCATCCATACTCTTCCACCTTTAAAAATTGCGAGAATATTTCTTTAAGTACTTTAGAGAGTAACTTATCGAACCGTACTTCAGATTTATACCAAAATAGAATCAACAGCTTGAACATATAATTTTTGATATAAGGGCTTTGATTTTTTCGTGCATTGTTCATACAATTAAGCAGTGTGTAAAAATGATTGAATACTAAAATAACGTGATTTTGAATAAATAAACAATTATTACTCGATACAGGATTGTATTTCTGTAAGATTTATTTAATGTTGGATATCACAGAATAAATACGCATTAGATACAATCTTCTGGATAACATGTGAATTTAAAATATTGGCTTTATTTTGTCGCACTGAGGTGTCTCTAGTAAGAAAATTCTCGGTCTAATAAAATAATACCGTCGCCGGATAGCATGCCTAACATAACATACGTGAATGTGGTGTAGGATGTAGATGTATACCTGTACATAGTGTGCAATATGTAGCGAATAAAGTTTGCAGCTTTATTTTAAAATGTCTTTCCGCTCTCCACCGGACACGGTCTCCATACCGATTTGCAAATGCGAATGATTTCTACAAACAGAACGCTGTGAAGAATTATAAGACGAGTTATGTTGTATGCTTATTCGGCTCTGGATTGTGTAATTGGAAAAGTACCGTGACTTCCTATTGCTATCACTAACTCCGTTAAATTTCGTATTACTGTACGGAAGTTGCAAATGTACCATGCCCTACCGTGCCATGTTAAGTTGTTTCACCGTGGACCCCATAAACTTTAAAAAAGGGTCCTGGGTTTTTTTATTATTCACCTCATTAAATAGATTCGCAAGTTTCATTTCATTTACACTTTCATTTAGGTTGGTCTGTGGGGACATTTATTCTCTACCCATGTAGAGAACAAGTAAATGTTGCATGATAGGATTGTGATATGATACGGTTATATAACTTAAATCTTCGTAACTTATAGTTTGTTTAATTTCACTTGCATATGCATGCATAAATCATGCACATCTTCTACTTTTAAATTTTACCCTTCAAATTAAAACGTTGATATTGTATTGTCGTAAAATATCTGTGAACAGGTAAAAACACACGGTTGTGTAACAGAGTCCTACGTTTTGTTAAAAGCATAGTGTAACGTTCACTGACTCGGAATATCTTTTAATGTGTTTGTTTAAAACACGAGTACACTTCGGACCAAATAACCATGCATAATGCGAAATCAACGCTTACAAATGTTGCGCACTCATTCTTAGTTGATTCAGAGCAGATTTTCATATGACTCAACCGGAACCGGAATTAATCGAACTTACTAATTCACTATCTTTCGTTTACTGTAGCTGGTTTTGCCAAATTATAAGGGGTGTGTGCTGATTTGACGTGTGCAATTATATAGCAAGGTAAAGCTATCAATTTCCAAACGCTTTTCAGTCTCTTGATATATCTTTAAAACTGGGAGTTTTGTCACGTAGTATTATAATAAAAATAAATTCTGTAGCGATCTATTTTATGACAAAGTATTATTATGAAACCATGTCACATAATTTATGAAGGCCTGATACGAAAATACATGTTTAATTTATAGGCAAACATTAAAATAGATTACATCTAAATTATGCATTCAGAGCATATAAAACTTTAGTGTGAAACACTTTAAAGTGTTTACAGCGATATGTTAAAATGATAGCAGAAATATAGTTCTGGAGAGAACAGTCTAGTTATGTCGATAAATACTAATATTATATGAAAATAAAAATGTTATATGTAAGGGGCCGGCAATTAATCACGTGATGTTTTTTTGGCATTTATAACCCCCGCTTCCCCTGGTGATACATGCTGAGGTTTAAGACTACCCCTCCCCCGCCCCCTTTCGAGCCTTACGTGATTAATGGACAGCCCCTAATGCAAATATTTAATTAACATCGTGTCGTTCTTGAATCTTTTCAAATATTCTTCGTGTGTAACCGCGCTAAATCATTGTTAGTAAATAAAAATGTACATATTGTTAATTACATGTTAAATAATAATGCATCACAGTGATAACACATTATTAATCCTCCTTTCAACCTTATCACGGATAAGTGGGATTTGATTAAGTATCTACCAATTAGTAATTGTCAACAAATGAAATCATATATACCTGCTCAACAACTAACATATGGGTATCCCCTTCCATTGTTAAGACTAGAGTGCGGCAACCTTTCGGCAACGTGGGCCACATAGAAGGTATCTGAGGTAATCGCGGGCCGCATTTGGGAGTAACTTGATGGCTAAACAAACGACTCTAACAAGGTCCATGGGCCACGAGGAGTACTTAGAGAAAAACCCACAGGTGGTATGAAGAGGTTCACTCTGTCTTTGCGGCCCGTGGCCGCGTGTCACCGAGCGAGGGTCCAGACATGTAACGCTATCCATTGAGATGGTTACTATCGGTTTTGCTTTATACCCTAATGTAATGATACTGCATTAGGCTATTAAGCAAAAGTAAAGTTCTTCAATCTTTGATTTCCACGTACCCCTTAATGTTTAGATTCTGTTCTGGGTCTGGGTGTTGTGTATTCGTCTTTGTTTGTCCATGGTACCCACGACACAGGAGAAAATCTTACTGTGGGGCTATGAGTGTAGAAAGCGTTTATATTTAATAAAAATAAGCGTATAAGCAGGCGAAGCCAGGGGTGGAAATCTAGTATCAGGACAATGAATAGTAAATAGGTATAAAGTTATTTAGGCAAGGATGACACGACAATCAGGCAATGACGGTGCGTTTACATCGGGAAAAGCATAAGGATAAACGTTCGAATCTGCATCACCCTGTACGTCATCACATGATGAGCCGGTCTGGAGACATCACAAATTCATTCAATCAAGGCATCTCACGTGAACAGTCGATTGCGGACCACAGCAAAAGTTGTTACACACCTCTAGTACCGACATTTGAACGGCTAAATTTAAAGAAGAATTTGCTGCCAAGCAAGAAGTTGGCTTATCTTTTTTGCAAATAATTGTAACAAAAAATTTTAAACTATAAAAAGAATATAGTTTAAAAAGAATTCTGTTTACTTTGGATAGTACAGACATAACTTATCTTTTGACTCCTGCTGTGCAATCAGAACAGAACAAAAAGCGATAGTCTTAATGCGACGTTTATCCGCCAATTATCCGGATATCTTATCACAAATCTGGTGTCGATAACATTCATTCATCATGGGTAACGCTCAGTTTAATAACAACGGGGCGATGGACAGGTTGATGCCGAAGGTGGGACATCTGAGGTTTACCATCGTTGGCATCCAGGTCAGCAGGATCAAGAAGAAGAAATCAGCTGGGCCTACTTGCAAGGTATATTTATACGTGTTTTGAAACTGTAATGTTTTTAATTTATACGACATAATCGCAAAAATATAAATTAGAATTGGTAACTTAAAATTATTTTGGTATACTAGTAAAAATGTTTGCGGGATAATTTTAAATCAGTTGGTTAATCGAGGGGGCGTTTTTAAGTTCGCGGAATGAGGGACAAGGAGGGAAAATAAAATGTCAAAATTATTTTTCTTTTTCTA
>DWTU01002329.1:0-11657 GCA_018251515.1 Cecropterus confusis | reverse complement strand
CGTACTTGGTCTGAGTTAGTTTCTAAATATTGTGTTCTATTAAAATTCATAAGAACGGTACATAAATAGCGTTTGATATTTTATTGCTTCTCGGTACGATAACATACTTGCGAGCGGTGAATTTTAATGTCTTTCCGACTCGTTATGAATATATTAAACAGTAGGAATTTTAAGACTTATTCCTGTAGACAGATATATGACATTGTACATACATATATGGCCAACTTAAAAAGAGTGAAACCCAATTCGAAATTATTTTTATAAGAATTGTAACAAGCTTCACAGCGTAATAAAACTTTCTGTTTTTAAATACGTAGCACACTGGACTGTCAATACAATAATTACAATAATTTATATACGTACTTTGTAAATGGTTTGAAATATTTTATGTTTATTATAACCTAACATATCACGGCTACATATTATTGAGCTACCTTTTGTTGTTCCAATACAAGTGCTACTGATTTAATGCGCTTTTCTAACTGTTCTAAGACAAAGCTTTCGGTTAAATCTGGTAAGAGCACGAAACCAAAGCAAAATCACTGTAACACTCAAATACACAACAATCTGTATTAACAATCCTGACAAATATTCGTCAGTTTGCGTCGGAGTATTCGTAGTGCATTCTACGACGTAGCACAATAGCTGTATAGCGCGTAGCGGCGTGGTCACAATACGTGAATGCCTCCAAAGGCCTGCTTTCATTGGACCATCGCCAGAACATCGAACAAGACCGGACTCGATCGATCCTAGAAATGGCGAAGAACGCGGCCGTTTTGAAAGTTTTCCTTTTGGATTTTCCTCTACGTAATTTACTCTACGTTTTGTAATTTTTCCATATTTCATCAGTACAGAAAGTTCCTTTCCATTTGATTCTCATTATTGGGGAAAACAATATTTTTTTAAGCATTTTGGGTAAAGATTTTTCCTTGCGATTCGATAGCGCGCGATACTTCGGAAGTTGGAAAGCAAACCAGTTATAAAAGTTATTTTATCGCGACTTTGATCGAGTACATCGTTAGTATATTAATGTTCAGGTAATATGTTAAATAAGGTTTAAGTATAGTATCTTTTCAACCGACTTCAAAAAAGGAGGAGGTTCTCAATTCCACTGTATTTTTTTATGTTTGAACATTTCGACTAGGTGAACCGATTTTGACCAGTCCCATTTTAATCTGGTTCAATTCTGACAAAGGAATCCATGAGAAAACCACATAAGTCTTAAATTTGCATTTAGTGTGTGCGCAACAAATAGACGAATAACTCAACTTCTACCGATTCGATTCTCATGAAACTTGGAATGAACATTAGGTATCTATGATGAAATGATTTGATGAAAAATGTGACTTTCTACTCCTCGATCCTGATGATGTCCCCTACATCTCAGGATCGAGGAGTAGAGTAGTTTGCTTTTTGGTGACATTGAAGTCGGTTTCTATTTTTTGTTAATTTTTTTTGTATAACATTATCGGCTGATGAGAATCTTTATGTTCTGGACACAGTTTAACTAGGCGGTGACAGTGTCGCACTCATTTTAACTAACAAGATTATGAGGTGCGCAGAAACTTACATGAAAATAATACTACTTACTCAATTTTATGAAAAAACTAAATCAATTGATTTGAAGCAGTGTTTCTCAACCTTTTTCATGGGACATCCCCGGTAGTATGTAAAAATATTACGCGACCCCCGACCGTCCGCTTTTGTAACTAATATTTTATTTTCATACATCATTTAGCACCTGAAGTAGAGGTCACCAAAAGACTCATAACAACTGTTTCAGTTTTTTTTTAAGTTTATATATCGATTATTTTTTACTGACGCTTAGTGGACGCTTAGCTTACGGAGGCTTGCAGACTCATAGACCGGCACCGCATCAAACCTGAACCGACAGTATTTGCCTACGGTCCACATTCAATCAAATCTCAGTGTCAATTGTGATGGACAAGATTGTATATTAAGATCAATTGTAGAACACCTCCGGTGCTTATCTGTACGAGTTATCAAACTCAAATATATCATTGTGAATATTTTATTAGACGAAGAAGAAAAAATTTAAGTTCGTTCTAACTAGTATCTGTCCACGGGTTCGATCGAAGGTTTTTTTAATAGGTTTGGTTTTAACGACTTAATGTACTATAAAAAAAAAGTACACAAGAATAGTATTTCAGAGCGAGACTGAAAAGTTTCAAAGAGGTTAAAGGGGCTGCCTGACTGGCTGTAGATTTTTTTGTAACTCTATATCGTGAAGAATATTTTTTTTTCAAAATGAAATAAATAAGGTTTTTATGACATTTGTTATATAATCCGAATATTAAGTAGCATGTGTGTGGTTTAGCGTTAAGTACACTGACATAGAATAATTATAACATAGTGAGACTATGTAAAAAGCATTATTGTTGTAACATGAAACTGTTATAAGTTTAAAGTCTATGTCTGTCCTTTAGTGGCGCGGTGCCAAGGAAATAAACCGATTTCAACACGTTTTTTATTTATTTCGAGCCTCCACAGTACCCGTAACGCTTATTCATTTCCAAGTCTCGTTTTACTTTTGTTTTCGATTTTTTTGTTAGTATAATTTTCATGTGACTTGTTTTCCTTTTACGTATGGCAGTGCAAGGAGTAGAGATGTGCAAAGTTATTAATAAAGTTGTATCTATCTATAAGTGAATACGATATAACATCTTAGACGCACGAGGAAAGTAGTTAAATAAATCCATCTTTTCCTGCAATTGAAATTTTGCAATTTGTTTCATTACAAAGTTTACATAAGAGTGTGAGTACTCAGAATGTTTTAATTGAATTATTTGACTGTTTACAATACGATTCCGACGGAGCGCGGTAAAGTACGTCGTTCATTGCATCAGTTAATTATATATGTAATTGAATCTTGGTCATTAATAGGCGCGTGTTTACGAGTTCTGGCGATGCAAACGATTACGTATAGAACGTTATAAAATAGATGGCTATCACAATAATATAAAGCGCCAGTCACTCCGTCTGTTTTTTCGTACCCGTTTTTGTGGGTACAGCGATCGCGCGCATATTTATACGAACTCTACGTCTTTATAATTAAGTTAAAACGTATCTTACTGTTATTATATCGTGTTATTGAATCGTTTAGGTGATTTATGGCTATTCTGAAGTAAGTAAACAAATCATATTACACTTCATTTACCGGAGTATAAATCTCTTATTCGAGCAATATTGTTGTAGAACTATATTTAAAAATAAGAAATATTTTATTGGACAAGAACATGAAGATGTGAGTTTATTAAATACATTTTGTTACCCATTAAATATTGAATATACTTGGTGGTGTTATTTACAGAAATTCAATAAAATTGTAAGTGTTGCTTAAATGACTATGATTATCTTTTTAATACTACTTATTATCTTATGTTGAAACATTTTAATCACAAGTATTATTACACATTAATATTAATATTTTAAAAATAAGATTATTTTAAAGCAGTGAATAAATTAAAATATTAAATTGTAGTAAAGTATTAACTCATCCGTTGAGCGCATGTACATGCTTTAAGAAAATCCTGTACATTTTTAAAATATAAAGTTGTAATATTTTATCACTTACTAACTTCAAAGTAACAACTAGTATTCTACAGTTTTCATGATTCCTTCGAAATCAGTACCGTTAGTTAGTTAGATAGTTGTTACCATTAGACTTCCCTAGATCAAAAATCCGTGACTCTTTACTGTCAAAACTGAACAAACAAACCCGCCGACACATTTCTAATAATGATTAATAAATAGACAGGAATCATATAGTCGTAAATTATATAATTCTTCGTCTTAATTAAATAATCTGTGCTAAGCTTAAATTTTAAAGAAGTTAAACTACTCACGCACAGAGGCAATCGCAGCCGTTTTATTACTGGTATTAACTTTATTTATTTTTGCATAACTTCTGATGCAGGAATAATATCTTTTAACTGGTAAGCGTTCTTTGTCATTAACTTTACGAGCGCCGTCGTCACGGTGGCGTGTACGTACTTGTAGATTAGGAGCAGTTGCATAAAATCTATAAAGCGACCCGTTGATGGCCGCTTCTTCAATAAGTACAAATCTATTAATCATAGACACAATGCAAACGATGGTTTGCTGGTGAATTATGACGGTAGCATTTTAACCGTTTGTTATTACAAAACGTAACGTACCTCTCAGAGCCAAGGTTGAATATAATCTTATAATTATGAATTAGTCAAGAATAACAGTAGGCTACAGGTATGAATTCTGCAGTTAAAAACATGAAACGAAAAAGATTGCAAGTGGAATTGCATACTGGCATTTACCTAGTATTATTAGATGCAGTTCATTCCTTAACCATCCACACCACTACATAAATCATTGAAATGAAAGTTGAGACTTGTTGATTCGAATGTCTTAAATCATTTCATACTTTAGGTTGTTTAAAATTACGATGTAGTTTTTATAAAAAATGTATTTTTCTCAGGTTTTGTGGTGAATTATTGTTAATCTTATCTGAGTTATTATCGTATAACTTTTCATACCTAGAATCAGTTAAAATATAAGTTATATTACACCATGTTGCAGTTTAAATGGTGTGTTTGTCCCGAAAGGATGCTATGTGTTTTGAAAATATATAACGAAGGTCGAGGAAGGAACCGATTATCAGAAATAGGTTTATTATGTGGTATCTCAAGCTGAAGTTTTAAAGTATTATACTTTCCTTATATTCGACATATCACTAATCGGCTAAAATACATTGCATGCGTCATTTATACAACATGAATCAAAACCAAAGGCTCACCAAATACTTACATAGATATACACTACTGTAGAATCCCAAAAGTAGAATCCTAGCATCTTTGTAATCTGTCGTCAGTTACTAAGAAGTAGGTCCACTATTAGACTACATTACGTTGACCAGCAAGATCAGCGATAGTGCAGCGCCGCGCGGCCGCGCCGCCGCTTCGACAGAGTATTGTTTTGCAAGCGGCGGTTGCGCAGCGCCACTCGGGTATTATTTTAAATGAATCGAGCGGCTACAGCCGGCACGTTACTGCTCTAGTGATAACCACAATTTTGAGCACATAAGGATACATTATTGATATTTTAAATGAATTTAAATATAACTTGAATGAAATATTACACACAGGTAGCCGAATTTTGATTTCCAACAGCAATCATTACACTATAACAATAAACGTTTTATTGCCAAACTTTATGTGATAAGATGGCCATAGAAATAGAAAGTTTCTTCATGTATCGATGCGACATATGTTATATGTTATTGAATTGCACGGATAGTATTTTGCTCTACAACTTATACCAATTGTAAATACACAATTTGAAAACAAAAAAATAGAATTATTGAATTATTTTGATTTTCGTAAAGAATTCTTTAAATTCTTAATCTTACTAATATTGCTTTGTATTTCATCTTATAGTTTCTTACATATTATTATAGTTTGAATGGTGCTAGCGATACTAATTGTGTTCATAATTAGGTAGTTAAAAATATACAATGATTTTATTAATCAAAATGTCTAGACTAGACAAAATACAGGACAATCTCACAGGCACGCCACGGTTGGTTACCGCGTCATAATGCCACAATTTATTCGCCTTATTACTCCTTTTCACGACGTTTGAATCATTTTTATGATTTGGGCAATCGAATTGCACTTTTTGCAAATTCAATATCGGCGATACTTCGGCACAATATAAATTGATGGACTATTTTTTGCCCGCGGCGCGGCACGAGCGAAGTTTTTTAGGTCTTTGGAAAGGCAATTGAGTCTTCGAGCTCTCGAAGCTAGCATGAAAGTGCCAATTGGCGGAGGCTGAAGTCTTTTTAGAGAGCATTCTGCTCGAAGTGGTCACAATATCTCAATTAAAGAACATTTCGAGACCACCGGTGTTTGCCGTAGGTAGCTGTCATTTCGTTTGTCGCCGAACTTTTTACGTCTCTTTTTATAAGAGATTTTAAACTTCGACTTTATGTAACTTAAAGCAATTTTAATGGTTTATTTTACCGGTGGGTTATTATTAGCACAATATTAGATACTAAATTAGATTTATTTATAAGTGGTCGGTCACTGAGTGATCACATATATTAATTTATTAATTATATCAATTTTATCACTAATTGATAATCGAGAGGCTACATTTAACTGCAATAATTAATATAATATTAATAACTATTTATTTTACACTATATTTTACACTATACATAACAAGGTAATATGCAATTAGTAAGGTTTATAATATCTGGTAATGGATTTACAGTTAATATGTCCGTAACGATGTAACTCCACATTGTGAAGTAGGTAAAACTCGTTCTCTATTGTTTACCCAACACTTATATTACGTTAAAGTCTGTGTCTGACGGGACTGACACTTTACTCGTCGCATTAGTTCTATCCGGGAACGGACATTGAGTACAGTTTCCATGTAGCACCAAAAGAAACACATCACCATCATTACCCACTCAATAAGAAGCTTAGCACATAAGAAGTAGGTCAATATTATTTAAAGATTAATCGATAACAAAATGCATAGAGATACTGCACAGGTAGGAACAGGTGTCGGGATACGGAAGGGTTACAAATTCGCCGGCAGGTACCCGCGCCCTCGTGCGCACTCCGAACCCCACTGATGCATCGATTACCTTTATTGCACTTTTTATTACAACTTTTTATATCCAGTCTTAATAGTGATTGATATCTGCTTCCTGCTTTATATACAAATATACAATTTTATTTTACGCCATAAGATGTTTCATTGGCGTTTCGCTTAAGGGTGTTAATCTTTTAATTATGTTAAGTGGGACAATATTATTTATTTGAAGTACCAAAGTCACTACGGATATCTGTGTCTTTGACGGTGGATCTATGTAAATAGTAGGTCACGAGGAAGTAAAATAAACGTAGAAAACCTTTCTACTTATTCATGAGCAGAGGCGAGGGTCCGGCGGACGGCATCGCCGCGTTCGACATCAAAGGGAAAAGCGATGTAGTCGCGAAAGAATTCTCATTCCGCCGTAATCGGACCCGAAAGATAGCATCGTATTAAAAGGATAGGGAAATAAACGAGGCGGCCGTATTTAAAGCGGGGTCGTCGGTGGCCGCCATCGCTCACGCGGGCCCCCGCGCAGTAAATCGCGCGCGTGAAATACTGCGAGTGACCGGCGGCCCGCGGCCCTCGCCGTCCTCGGGGCCCCGCTCCACCGCCATAAATCGTCCCCATTTGGCTAACCCGCGAATCAAAGAGAGGTAATTCGCAATGTTTAAATCCAATTTGAACCTACCTACCCCGGCGCACCCCGCCCGAGAGGCTTATCGCCGGTTTTAAATGATGATTCGCGAGTCGCGGGGGTCCTGCCGTGTCGCGGTCCGCACGGCTGCCTCCGCTAACTCCTTGCAAATACAGAACACCCCCGAGCTGAGGTTTAGAATTCCACGAGCGAGTCTTCGGGCAAGCGTGTTACTCTCGCTCGATTGTACACCGAGCGTGCCTTCACCCTAACAATGATCGAGATAATCTTTGGGTTTCCATATATTTGAGAGGAAAAAATGTTTGAAAACCCGAACTTTTTTATTGTTACTTTTTTTTCAGAGATGTTTGTCATTCCCGTTAATTAAACCTCGTGTGTACTAAACTACCATTGCTTCGTTAATAAACAGTGCTGTCGACAACCTTTTTGCCTTGCGATGTGTCAACCGAGTTCCATCACGTTTGTTTCGACCTTCGATCACTAACTACAGTTGCACTTGCATCATGTCACCAAAATTGTTTCATGAATTGAATTAATACACGCTCTAAATAATAATTGAGCGTGAAACATCACATTTAGTCGTATTATTAGAGCGAAGTTCACAATTAAATTTGTGTGAATAAATTTACAATAAAATGTAAAAAAAATATATAGATACTCTGTAAGGTGTTATTTAAATTAAATTAGATTTTTTTTACCGTTACATATAATCTATATGTTATATAATTACATATTACACGAAGAGAATATTTTTGATATATTTTTTACGAATACTGCGCACACGAAGAACTGTGAGATGTAAAATTGCGTTCAATGTAAGCTACATTTAAATATAAGCTACAATTAAACAAAATATTTTTTCTCTAAAACGGTTATTTTCCAAATAACTCATTATTTTTATTAGGAAACTCTTGCAGTAGATAGAAAGTGTTTTATAATTATGTATGATATTCAAAATAAAAATAAAAATAATCTATTGAAATTGAGAACTATTCACACTTCGGAGAATATCTAGTTAAGTTTTATTTGGGTTTAATTACGGTGGAATTATGACCACTGGGACCAGCAACTAGTAATAAAATAATATAAATACTGAGAATTTACCGCATTTTAATTAGAGGAGTTGTCTTAGTATACTATACGCGACAGCATTTTGAGCCATTTACGTACAAGAACAATTTGCTTTGAAGGATCAGTATGCCATTGTTGTGCCGTACAGATCCGTCACAGCCTGCCTGCTAATCCTTATATCCTACGCTGTCCGCGCTTTCCTGCGTCACTTGCGCGTGGGTTTTTCGGTGTATACCTCATACCTTGTGACTTGGGGTTGTTTAACCTAGAGCTCTCTTATGTATCAGGCTAACATGTTAGCCCTCGGGAGTAGCAACGCATCTTTGATCGACTTCAGATAGAATCCCTGTTCTGTATGAAATTGCTTACAGATGTCCATGGGCGACAGACACCATTTACCATCAGGTGGGCTGCATGCTCGTCTGATACGTCAATCTGATTTAAAAAAAGCTCTTTGACTGTGAAACATTCCTCTTCCTCCTTCATTTCAACATGAAGTCAGGTTAATCGTACAGCTCATTGCCTAAATATATAAAATATAATAAAGTACAATTGAACCTGCATCAAAAATACACAATTGTTAAAACAAACATGAAACTCTCACTATCTAACGAGTTACAAATCTATATATGGAGTGTAAAGGAATTTAGTGATAATGCGATGCAGTAGAAAAGACATCACGCATTTTTTAAACGAAATCGTACGTCGCGATATCACATGGTAATGCGAGATTATCGACCGATTATTCGCAGCAAAAAAGGTTGGTATTCACGTCATACGCCGAGTGTGCTGACTGACGGCGATGACGGCCGCAAGACATTCTTACTCAAATTTACGGCCACAATTTTGTTACAAGAGTACAAGTTACTTTCCTGCATGCCCATAAATAAAATTTTCAGCCCAAAATATTTTCTAAATACAAAGTAGAATGAAACACTTTGCTAACACCGCCATCTTTCTATGGACCAAATATGAACCCGCCAAAATCGAATGAACTCCTTACATTAACCTGAACAAAAAGTTACTTTTAGACAGAGTGATAATAATTTATAAAACAATTAGATTTACAGAAAAAATTACGCGATTTCTATTTTTGCTTTTGCTGTAACTTTTATAAATACAAAGTCAAAAAGAATACTTAAGGCGATTCCTGTAAATATTGCAGCTCATACGTAAAAAAATAAATGACGCGAAACGTACATTTGTAAGTCAGTGGAGTCCTTTCAGAATTTAACTGTGCAAGTAACACCGTGCACCAAATGTGTTGCAAAGTAAAGCGTATGTCGAACTGAGGCGTGTTATGGGCCACACACCCACGACCGACAACAACCAATTTAATATCTAGGGCATGTGCCCTATGCATGTGCATAGCCTGCAGAAACGAATATATACTAAGATTACGAATCAGGTGAATATTCAGACATCAACCTGGGAGACCAAAGTCGAAATCTAAGGTTTGATATATTTACTCTGAATGCCCAGCAAACAATTGAACTGATTGACTTATTCAACTCGTATTATCGGTGTCCATTAAAATAACTCCTGATATTATACTTATTTTGTATCACTACTATAAGACAAAGGTAATCTATAGTAGTTACTTTGCCAGAGAAAATCTCCCAGAATCAACGCGTCTGTTGTGTTCATCGCTCGTCATACAATATGCGTCCAGCGTAGAAGTCGATACACTCCTCACATCACTTTCCATACCGAGCGTTAACATATCGTATATCATTGTCTCGTCTCGATTCTTGGAGCCATGTCACTAACCATCACCTGACATAAGCATGTATAAAAAGTGCAAGGTGTTCGAAGATACAATTGCTGCAATAGATGGGTACTTCTTCGTTTTACATGTTTACCTTTAGAGTAAAGGTGCAATGAAGTGATTAAGTTCAACACAAACAGTTATGGGGACACATGAACCGTGTGATCCTGATTAACAGAAGTATCATCAGCTCATTGTTGACACTCAGACATATGATACAGCACTTTATGACTCTTCGTTCTCAATACGGTCTGCAAAATTAATTCCGATTTCGATTCCTGAAGAATATAACCTGTTCTCGGTCCTTAAAAAAAAGAGACGTGATTATCTCTATCAATGTGATTGACGACAAACTTAAGCCAAGCAACAATAAAAACATTTATAATGTTTTAGAGAACTATCAACCATGTAGTTTTTTTGAACCAGTATGTGACATTAAGAAAGCGGTCATCTGAGGGCACGGTAGTGCCCCCGCCAAGACGAGCCAAGTGTTTACGCGTTTTTTTGAACACTAATAGAGTTAGTTCCCGATGTACCAGATAGTTCACATTCTCAGGATATGATGTCAATAATAAACTTATTAAACATACAAACGTTTCGCTACCGTTATGGAGGTGATGCGAATGTTTAGTTTTTAAAGTAAATAACGAAACAGCCAAGCCATACATTTTTACTGATATGTAGAATTTGTGAAGTTAGGGTCGGTAAAGTTAAGCCGTATAGATTCAGAAGCTTGGCTCTACAGGAGATCTGATATCTTTTTCACAGGCAAACCCTATGTGGTCGTCTTGGCAACATTTTACATGAAATGTTTTTGGTGGGATTAATATTACTGCTAAAGACTAAACTACACAAAAAGTAAATAATAATAATCCAATCAATTTAAGATTTGATACAATAATTCAATGTTAATTTGAAATAAAGAAAAATGAATCAAGAAAAACACCTTAAACCCACATAAGCCGAAACGCAATGAAGGCTTAGTACTTACAAAGAAAGTATGCTTTAATTGACCGGTAGCCAGAAACATTAATAGTATTTGGCAAAACCTTCAGTAGTACAATATTTATTCATCGTTACATGTCGTGGCGCAGGAATTATAACGGTGGGCAGTCGGGGTGATTAATCGTGGGGCTGAGCAGCGTGATATAAATAGTTAAGTGTTGTATTCCAATTTCTATGCAAATGTAGAAACAACATCTCATTTGCGGGTTATATCAGGGAGCTTTTAGTCTTGTTTTTGTTACGTCCAGACAAATGTTTTCTAGTTTTTATTCAAGAGAATTTAACGATTTATTTATATTAAAGTCTGTATATGGATGCCTGCGATAAAATTGAATCACGTTAATGAAAACCTTGCGAACCTCAGGATCACAAGACGCAAGGACTACTATACTTAGAGGAATTAAAATCTCTGACTATATTTTAGGGCGACGTGTATTAAACAGGTGTACAATAATCTAATTGGGCACTACAGAACATGTGTGACAATTTTGAAATCATATAACTGCCAAGTTGTTTTAAGATGAATTCTAAGACATGTGATGTTTTGGCGGT
>DWTU01002328.1:0-11658 GCA_018251515.1 Cecropterus confusis | reverse complement strand
ACACATAATTATACCTACCTATATAACTAGTAGTTCAAGAGTCCACACAAACGCGGACAAACAACGTGACACGTAATATAAATATATTAAGACATATATTTACTAAATACTATTATAATAAATATACATTTGTAATGGTCTACATACTAGTTTTCATTTGATAACCATATTGCCATGAAAATAAAAAAGTGTCCATCCCCCTTTAATCAGTATTTACAGGCGCAATTTTTAAAATTTAAACAATTTAAAAATTATGTAGCTTATATCACTCTGCATACTGAGACGATTCTAATGATATGGCATTTGTCGACCGTCAAGGCGTTTGGGCTATATATAGCGCGTGCCAAATAAACGGACATACATACAAACATACATACATACGTTCGAAACACCACCCTCCTTCTGACGCAGTCGGATAAAAAGGAATACATACAATTTAAAATAACCACACAGTTATAAAATGATTCGTGCAACTTTCAGACTCCTGAATACCGCAAAGCGGGCCGCAACCTATAAACATTTACGGTAAGTGAACTTTATGATAATTAAAGCGAATCAGTAACATAATATTGCTTCACAGAATACAGTAGTGACCACGGAAAATTAACAACGTATCTCGAAACAGTGAATTTTGTCTATTTATTACTTTATTATTATATTAGAGGTGTAGCAAACGAATTCGTCGGATGGTAAATGCTTTGCTACGACTTATATGCCAAATAACAACAGTGTTATGTATTGCTGCGTTCTGGTCTGAAGGGTGTGGGAACGAAGACATAATTATCCGAGGCGATCCAACTTAGTCCACAGAGGTAGCAACGCTTCTGAGGCTAACCTCTGGTAAGAATCTGTTCTGTTGATGACCCGCGTGGCGGAACGGTCAGTATACTGGTCTGGCACGCAGTGAGTTCCGGGTTCGATCCCCGGCCAGACAGACATCTGAATGATTGGATTTCTGTTCTGGGTCTGGATGTCTGTGCATTGGTCTTTGTGTGTCCATGGCACCTACTACTCAGGAAAAAATCTTATAATGGGGCTATGAGTGTAGAAAGCGTTTATGTTTATGTTACGTTGATTCACTCTACGTAAATATATAACGATACTACTGAGTTTTTACCTGAAAAATAGCGCTAGTGTTTTCACACGAATGAGAATTTTCCATAATCGTATCCCGCTGCTTGTGTTTTTTAAATTGTGTACTTCAAAAAAATTGGCCTAGTGCGAGTCTGAAAAAGTCACCTTTGTCGTATAGCCCTCAAATATTTATTTTATTCTGTTTTTAATTTTGTTGTTGTAGTGAAAATATAAGTACATCATCTGTGTAAATTTCAACTGTCTAGCTATTACGGTTTATGAGATACAGCCTGGTGATAGACGGACACACGGATAGCGGAGTCTTAGTAATAGGATTCCGTTTTTACCCTTTGAGTACGTACCTCAAAAAACGTACAATATAATACCATGTAAACCTAGCACGCTCCTGTAATACGTCACAATAGAGCGTCTATTACCCTTAAACTTAGCGAACCCCTACTTCGACGGTCTGACACCTCGCCGCGCTGTGGTTATACTCTACTTAGCAGGCACGTAATATGCCCAAGTGTTTTTAAGCAGTGTGAAGGTTTGAATTAAATTGTGGAAGGTTTATTTTTAGGATTCCGTACCCAAAGAGTTAAAACGAAACCCGTTTACTAAGACTTCGCTGCCCGTCCGTCCGTCTGTCTCGTCTGTCTCGTCTGTCACCAGGCACATCTCATGAACCGTGGTAGCTAGTATAATTTCACAGATGATGTATTTGTGTTGCTATTACAACAAATACTAAAAAACATAATAAAATACATATTTGAGAGGGGCTCCCATACAACAAACCGTTTTTTATAGATAATGTACGACGAATTCTTCGTGTGCGAGTCTAACTCGCACTTGGCCAATTTATTTAAATATTTAAGGGCCTATTAAAATAGAAGTACAATAACATAACGATATTAGTAGATTAAATATTGCTTAAGATATGACAGTAGAAGAAAAAATAAAACTTTTTTGTCAGTGTCGATTGAATCTCTAATTATCCGAACGTATTTACGCATTAGAAATTATTGCTTATGTGTCAAAGAAAATCTTTCGCAATTTTTCGTAGGACATAAATACTTGAACAATTCTCTTTTTTCTACCTTCCAAATTACAATATATTGTCATTTCAGTCATGTACTCGTATCTAACTAATATGATCGTTAGGACTACAATATTCTGAAGTGTTCAACCGATCTCATCTTTAATTTCACTGTAATTAATAGATTACATTTTCTCTCTTATTGTCGTTTAATTTATATTAGAAACACTATGTATATAGCTACTACAACTACTAGATTCTTTTATCAGTATTTACTAAAAGTCAGTATATATACACGTGTTCCTTTATCATATGGATTCATTTCCCAGGATTATGAAATCAACTGCCCGAGTGACAAGTTTTTAAATAAAACTTCGTAACACTTTTGTGTTTGATATTATTCAATAGGATTTTTAACTCGAAAAGCGTCTTTATTCCAATTTTAATTAAAATACGCCGAAACCGATTTTAATTTCCGTTCGGGTCAAGAGCTTGTATGACAGCCAAATTTTAGTTCCAATTTTTGCCATCTCCAAGGCAAAAATCTACGTCAATTTTTCTTTTTATGATCTGTTACTTTGAAAACTTTCTGAAAGTAATTCAAAATTATTCTAAGCTAACTGACATCTTTTAGGAAAAGTTCAGCTCCTAAACGAGGTCTCGTCATCATTAGATTCCGTTCGTGTCATTAAGTAAGGAAGGAATCTTGACTGATTGTGACATGTGACATATCATTAGAATTATTTCAGTTAGCAGAGTGACATAAGCTATATATTTTTTGAAAATGGCGCCTGTAAATGAAATGCCCTCCACCCCCTTGTTATTACGATATTTTTATTTTCACGATGATATGAATCTTACTAAAGAGCAGTGATAGCCGAATGGTTGAAAATCGGCCTCTCAATCGATTTTTCTAAAAATTATATCCGTATTAGAATTTAATTATCACTGCTTTACGGTGAAGTAAAACATCGTGAGGAAATCAACACACCTGAGAGTTCCTTGAAAAGTTCTCTAAGGTGTGTGGAATTTGCTAATTCACACTTGGCCAGCGCGGTAGACTATGGCCTAAAACTCTCTGAATCTGAAAGAAGATTCGTACCCAGCAGTGGGACAATAATGGGTTGACTGTATGAATTTTTCTTACTAAATAAATGCGAAATTTTGTGTTGATGTATGTATGTTGACGACCCACGTGGCGGAGTGGTCATCATACCGGTCTGACACGCAGTGGGTTCCGGGTTCGATTCTCGGCCAGACAGACATATGAATTTAGATTTCTGTTCTGGGTCTGGGTATTTGAGTATTCGTCTTTGTGTGTGTCCATGGCGCCCATGACACAGGAGAAAAAAATCCTAGTGTGGGGCTATAAGTGTAGAATGTGTGCCTGTGTGCTTTGTTACTCTTCCACGCAGACTACTGGGCGGAATTCGTTGAAATTTAGCACACACATAATTTATGACTTGGCATAAAATATAGTATATGTATTACAGCACATGGTAAACGAAACCGAAGCGAGCAAAGCCGTGGGAATAAGCTAGTATCAAATAAAAGTAGTAGTAGACTATTAGATAGACTATTTAAAAAATATTCAGTTGGGTTTTTGTTTTAATATTATCAGCAGTTAGGATAGGTGCCTGATTCGACTATCAGATCTCTAGTTTCAGTATTTGATAATAAATAATACTATTACCATCGCGGTTGATACATTTTCATATGGCATAGATACTCACAATTTGCGGTTTGTTTCATTTATTAATTGTCGATGTGTCAAGCCGAATTTAGTTTCAGAAGAAATTTTATACTACATATTTATGTTATGGTTTCAGTACATAGTATTTACGAAAAATATATTTCATGTAAATTAACGAACATAACACCGACACATCACTCGGGTCAGATTTTCACCGCATTTGCCATTCCTAAATAGCTTTGCTAAACATAATATACATTTTGTTCAGCCACATTTACCAGGCTAGCAGAATGGGATAGCAAATTGGAATTTTACAGCAGGCGCGGGTGTGAATATAGCCACTAACTAATGGGGCGGCGTGGGCCTGCTTGTTTATTATTCACGGGGTGCACTGAGGTTAGCGCTTTCGCTTAAAAGCTCGAACTTGGATAAAATTTGTACCTGTTGTCTAAAATGAAAACAAACGAAGTTAAATTATTTGTTTTAATTGTTATTAAAAATATTAAGATTTTACGTTATTTTGGATGATTTGATCTACTAAGTGAGACTGCTACTCTTAATTAAGGACAGCAGTTCGATTCCCAGTGGAAGTATTACTTTGTTTTTAGAAATTAAAATTAGACTTTCTACAGTATGTATTACGAATATATACATGAGTATATTATATCTTTTAAATAAAACAATTAATTTTAGATTTACAACGCACAGTTAGAACCGTTAGAGCAGTTAGAATATTTTCCGTACAAGTATATTGTATTAAGCACTAAAAAGGAATGAAAAATCATTTCTTGAAGGCTAATGTATATTCAAACTGACGATATTTTCTATTGACAATATTAATATACCATGTGATACTAATAAGTTTCACCGATAGTTGTGTTTTTAGTATAATATAATTTTGCGTCAATAAGTTTATAAAATTGAATGACATTTTGCTGTATATACATATATCATTGAAGTTTATCAGCTAGGTTAGCGGCGATATCTCGCAGCCGTGACGTCATAAACTGTCCCATTTGAGCACGAAGCGTCGCTCTGGCCACAATGAACGTCAGATAGATACAAGCTGACCCTCTTTTATAGACGCCGTGCTCTGTAAATGTTTATGTCATTTTCAAAATTGGAACTAAACTTTTTCGTTTTAGTGTTAGGATAGGATCGTTTCTATACTTTTGGTTTGAAAAAGATTGAGCTTTTTCGTTGTACACGTTGTAATTATATTTTAGTCAGAAGAATTTTATTGTCAATATGTCGATGAAGATTGATACTCAATTTACATTCTTTAGTAATTTTTAAATATTTACTTGTAAAAGTATTTGAGGTATGAACCATTAAAACATCACGTTCAAATCATAACCAAGTACCTAGAAATTATTTGTGAATGTAATTATTAAAATACATTTAGTACCTATTCTTGTAAATATGTACTGTATGGCGTGTATTAATTGGTATTTTTTTGAAGTCCTTATTTACTGATGTCAATTTATTCATTAAAATAATCACAACGATATCTATCGCGGTTGTTTTGAAATGGAAGGCTGAATTTTGAAGAAGTTTCTGCTGGGTAAAAAACTTTACACGGTGACAATAGACTCCTCGCAACCGCTAAGGTTTAAGAAAAGGAATATGCAGGCACAGCTGCTACTAAGAGCTTGTTTTACATGAATACTTAACATATAACTTTCTCCTCGCACGCATTCATAAAGGTAACTTTCTACCGTTGAGGAATTATTTCATACTTGGCGTAAACATTCTTGGTACGACTTACTGCGAGAGTTGGGCTAATTATGTCGCAGCTGAGAACTAAACTTGTGATTTCAGATACCTTTAGAATTATTTGAGACAGAGTTCCAACTTAGTTTGATGTCTGATTAAGTTTCGCAATATCAATCAATGAATATATGCATCATGATAAATATTAGGTGCATTAAGGGGAACAAGCGATTGGCTCCTGTCGGGAATCCATTTTATATCTTACGTGTCTCTTTCGACAACGGGAAGTGGACTGGAGCCTATTTCTGCCTGATGACGCCGTGTTAAGTGTTGTGTTCTGTTCTAGTGTGTGTCGTAAGGAAGACATACTTATCCAAAACATTGCAACTTAATCTTTAGGGGCAATGCATCTGTGGCCTTACGCATGTAAGAGTTTGATCTTACCTAGGGTTGATTGTAATGTCCATGAGTGGCAGTGGTCACTTAACATCCGGTTGACTGCATGGTAATTTCCTACTTCAATTTTATAAAAAAACATCGTTCCATTAAGTTTCTCCAACGTGACTTGTTTAAAGAAGGTACAAGTAGGGTAGTAACTTACTAGGGTCTCATAGTTTTAATCCCATAACGACTGACGACCCTCGTGGCGGAGCGGTGACCGTGTCGGTCTGACGAGCAGTGGGTTCCGGGTTCAATCCCCGGCCAGACGGACATCTTTATGATGAATTTAGATTTCTGTTCCGGATCTGGTTGTTTATTTATTCGTCTTTGTATGTCCATGGTACCCACGACACAGGAGAAAATCCTAGTGTGGGGCTATGAGTGTAGAAAGCGTTATTATTATTATTCATGCTGGGAGTTGCCAGATAGTGTTTGGGTTTTATTACGTTGCACTTAACTATCAGATTTAAAGTTTGTAGATAGGTTGTAGGTAAAACGATTGCATCAAATGGATGGATGGATTAAGGATTCAGTAAGAACTAATTATACGTATTCAGTTTTTTTTTTAACAAATTAACTCACATGTTCGTTTTTTTAATACTTCTGCATGTATATAGGGTTAATTAGAACACCATAAGACCGCGATTCTATACGGCACTAGCCTTGTCGCTTATACATGAATAATTAATCTGTCATGTAGCTTGCTATCTTGCATATCACGAGACATACAAAGGGAAAAGCAAAATACCCTAAATTTAAGAAAATTCGGACGCAGCATTGGAACATAAATTGCGGCCATAATCGACCTATGTCACATAGCTTACTTTAACAGAGAATATACGAAAACATAATATACCGTCTCCAAATTATAATAAATGTGGCGTATAGATCTTGGTTCATACATTAATATCGTGGAGTTCGCGCCCGCCCATCGCGCGCTGACAGGTAGAAATTTATGGCTGAACTGGTTTCGCGTATACTTTACAAGGTTTTAAATATATTTTTAAGTGCCTAAAAAGATTTGTTAAAATATTTTTATATATTTTCCTAATGCTTATTTGTAATTGTTATTTTGATATTTAATTTCTTTAAGCCGTAAATGACGGTTACATAATAATGTACACTTAATCTCCGTTTACCTTTCGTTCTAATCAAATTAATAAGTTCTTCTTTGTAAAATTATGAGCGAATTAGATATTAATTATCACTGCTTTACGGTGAAGGAAAACATTGTGAAGAAAGCTACATATATACCTAAGAGTTCTTAAAAAGTTCTCAAAGGCGTGTAAAGTCTACCAATTCGCACTTGGCCAGCGCGGTAGACTATGGCCTAAAACTCATTTATTCTCGGAGAAGACCCGTTCCCAGCAGTCGGACAGTAATGAGTCGACGATTAATGGTAATTCAAATAATGTATGGGCAGAAAATCAAAAACGAAATCTGTCGTCCCAATTCATAGATATGATAAGGATGATGCAGTTCGATATTTCGAATCTGAATCATTCCATTGTTCGATTTTTAATCCAACGTGGAATCGCTCATAAAAGGATAATCTGCTATATGCAGTGTCTAGGGTTGCCACTCGTTTGATTTTTGACTGCGTTTTGGGATTTTACATCTTTTCCGCCTGCGAAGTCCGACTTTTAAACAATTAGTAATTTTTTGAAGGTATATTTTTAACAAATTTTGTCTCTTTGCTTGTCTGTATCTTTGAAATCAATTCAAACCTAAATTACTCGTTTTAATTTAATGTAAAGGATTGAACTTATAGTAAAGAAAGATTAAATTACTTTCATTCATTAAAATTCATCTCAACTAAAGAAAGTAATTACCAAGTTTCCTCAATTATATTTCCGTCTAAAAAATCGAAATTATAAGTATAAAAAAGCTTTTCACAGTCATTGCCACATACTTGGCTGTTCTCCTATGCCTCAAGACGCAGAACAGAAAATTGATATTTATCATTCAGATACATAACTGGTGGGCGATTGAACTCGGAACCCACTGCGTGTGAAACTAGTGTGACGACCTCTATTTTTTGTTATACAAACTACATGAAACTATAAGTTGATTTTTTCTTTTTTGAATATGGCAACCCCAATTGTATCAGACAAAGCTGCTACCGTTTATTGCGGTTTATTCGGGCATGGTAAAGCTTTTTTGTACCAGATACAGGCTATCTATAGATACGAATACCACAGCCACACTTCGTCACAAACACTATTGTACTTAATACTTAGAGAGTATTAAAAAAGCTGTGTAAAAACTATTTACACTTTTACAGTATTGCATAGCTATTATATGTATGTATAGGATGTAAAAAGTATATTTTGTATATTTGGTAATGACATGTACTAGTTAAAATTATTATTACAAGTATTTCTGTAAGAAACCAAGAAGAAACCAGCGGGGTTTTTGTATTCATAATAATTATATTTAAACAAAAAGGTAATAAACCTAGTCGGGTTATTTGTTTTAAAACTCAAATTTGCACTCTGATATTTATAAAATATATATTTTGGAATTGTCTATTTACTAGCTTTCAGTTGATACCCATATTGTAGTGATAAAAGCCGTCTTTTCCCCTCTTTTTTCCCTATTTACAGGCGCCACTTTTAAAAATTATATAAGTCACTCTGCAAACTGAGACGATTCTAATGATATATCATATGTCACAATCCGTCAAACCGTTTGGGCTGTAGGGCGTGCCAAGGAAATGGACATACATACGCTCAAAAAACATTATCCTCTTTCTCGGTCGGGTACAAATTAATCAATCACACAAATCAGCCGTAAGCAATAAAATAGAGGTATAATACCACCGCGTAGTGACATCGGCGTTAAGACTCAAATTATCCACCGTTGGGACCATTTCGCAAATTGTCGCGTTGCATTTTTCATGAGCTCGAGTATCGGATGGCATGAATCGTTGATTTAATTATTGAGATAGCTCGTGTCCGATGTTTGAATAATGGTTAGAGATCTTTTTTTGAGAGCGCGAATAATTGAGGAGTTTGCACGCTACGAGGATTTTTATCGGAAATTGGTTAGCGGATACTCAATTTTGATTGCGTTTAATATTACGGCGGTGATTTATTTTATAGATTTTAAAGGTACTGATGTTAAGTTCAAGCGAGTTAAAGGTGACGTGTGGTGTGGTGTGGTTCATGAAAAGCTGTCAAAATTAAGTTCGTTAAAATTACGTACTTTGGTACAATCTTTCTGGTTCGACTCAGGAAGCTACACCTATTTCGGCCTAATAACAACTGGTCTGGTCTGAAGGATGTGGTTAAGGATACCTACTTATCCAAGGCGTTCTAAGTTAGTCTTTAGCAGTAGCAACGTATCTGATATATCCAGGTGAACTGCATGCTCATTTGTGTTGCTTGATTGTACGTTTTTGGTCGTTCCTAGTTGTTAAAACTTGTGTTCAGTAGAAAAACCGAAAAGCTTTTGCTCACAAACTTACAATCAATAATAAAAAATAAAAACCCACTAGGATTTTCTCCTGTGTTGTGGGTGCCATGGACACACAAAGACGAGTACACAAACACCCAGACCAAGAACAGAAATCTAAACTCATCATTCCGATGTCTGTGTGTCCGGGGATCGAACCCAGGACCCACTGCGTATTAGACCAGTATGGTGACCGCTCTACCACGTGGGTCGTCATATAATGAAATGTGTAGGTATCGTTTTTTTTTAATCACACGAAGCATTCAACTTGCCCTCATCATCTCCATTCTCGCAAAACAACATCATTAGCCGCTGCGCTTTGCAGAGGTTGAAATACTTATTTAGTGCTCACGACTCCAGACATTTATAGGTAAAACAAGTAAATAATAAAACAATTTATGTCTTTAAGCCGTTGGACCTATTTCACATAACATTACGTACGGTGAAAGTAAGCGCAAGGCCGCAGCTGGCCATACCCAGTAATTATTAATCTATATATATAAAATCAATGTTTGTATGTATGTCCTTTATAGGATCGTAAACTATGCACTTTATCATGTGATGATCTTCAACAAACTTGTTGTGCATGAGCCCACGAAAGTTTCTTAGTACGACCAATTTTCGACAGATGGTGCCACTGTTATTCAAATTTATTTTAGTTGGTAGCATAGCAACGCGCGCTGTGTACAGTTAGTTAATTATAAATTAAGTAATTTATAACAAAAAAATACAAACGACCGCAATGCCACAAAAAAGTGAAAAATAATTTAAATTCATGTATTTGCTATCAGTATTTTATGTGGCATAGAAGTCGATCTTATTGTTTGTTAAAATATAGATATTAGATTTATAATAGTTATTTTTGTAACTTAATTGTGTAGTTTTAGTGTAAATTTGATGCTTTTCTTGCTATTTATGATACGTTTTCACAATGAATATAGATTTTAAAACATTAATAGGGCATATTGAATAATTTAGTTAACTTGAAATTATCTAGGCATTAACCTGTATTTGTGACTCTTCATGTTTTCATTGGGGGCATGATATCGTAATGTTTCGATACAAAAAAAAGAAATAAAGAATGTGTTTACACAGTTTCGATAATTTCGACCCGCTAAATAGAAACAAATAATGAATGTGCTAAATCTACTTAATTATACATCGTAGATAGCCGTAGGTATTTTTAAGACTAGCTGAACAATGAATCCGTCTAAAAAAAATATATAGAGTGGCATCCTTTTAATCTGAATTCGTCGTCAACCACGATCGTGTCAGTCGTATCGCATATTCTAAATGCTCATCTTAATGCGCCATTCTCTTTGCAGCTAGGGGCTGAAGAATCACCGAAAATATGAAAATGCAAATTATAAGTCTGGTCGGGGTTAACAAGAGTGCAATATTATTCACTGTTATCCTGACAGATAAAGTCAGTGAATATTTTAATTTTGCTTAAAAGTTTAGCCGGGACTGAAACCGTAGATTCTTGTTTTCTTTGAATAAAAATATTAAAGAAGGCTTAACAATTTCTATGACCAGATAATGGGTATGAGTAGGGTTTTAATTCAAATTAACTTTGCTCCGTGATCTTACCCGCGCTTATAGACATGTAACATAACTTTAAATTGTAGTAATTTATGATAGAGAAGAGATTTCAATGAAATAGTCCTTATAAATATATTTTCAAAGGAGTTCTTAGTTTTTCATACGATATCTGTCGCAAATATATACGAAGTACATTCATGTGGAGTCAACATGTGAATTAAATCTTTCTTGTTAAAATAAAATTATTTCTTAAAGAAAAATTCTCGCCTGCCCATAAAACAGCTTTTGATTAAAATGTTTATTACCCGACTGCGGCAGAATGAGGGTAATATTTTTTGAGAGTATGTATGTATGTTTGTCCATTTCTTCGGGTCGCGCTGCAGCCCAAATGGCTCGACGGATTGTAACGTATGATATATCGTTTCAGTGTCCAAAGTGACATAGGCTACACAATTATTAAAAATAGCGCCTGCAAATAGGAGAATAAGGGGAGGGAAGGACGATTTTTTTATTAACACGACAATATGGGTTTCAAATGAAAGCTAGTAAATAGACCATTCTAAATATTTCAATATATTTCAATATTATATAATTTATTTTATATATATTATTAAAATAAAAATCGTTTTAGCAGTCGGGTATTTTGTTTTAATATTTTTAACAATGTTGCTAGTTTTACTATATTTTCAATCATAAAACTTCC
>DWTU01002327.1:0-11665 GCA_018251515.1 Cecropterus confusis | reverse complement strand
TCCTTATGACACTGGGGTATTTTAAAATAGTAGGAATTTATTAATAATGTTGAAATGTTTTGATAATTAATACTGCTGTGTCATTTTTTCCTGTATCATAGTATGCTCATCATATCACAACTATATTTATTCTTAATTATTATAAATCCCTATCATAATTATGTGTCATATTCACCTCTCAGGCGTGGGATTGTAGCTAATATCTAATATATGGTGGTTTTAGTTTCATTGTCTGCTTTATATAATTACGTGTTGCTTACTATGTACGTATTATCATGTATGTTTAATTTAATGTTAGTGTCAATATTTTTGTTTTAACATAATGTTTTACTTTGCATGTTTATGTATGTATGGTGTTCTGTACACGCTCAGTATTATTGAAGAGAGCATGGGAATGATTGATACACGACTTCCAAATGAATGGCGTGCCGACAATTCTTCTATCTATCTATTCTATCCTAATACATTAAGTATTAGAGGTAGGTTAATATTACTGTGGAACGTATTGAACATAAAAACACTGATCGTGTGCAGACCACTTGTCAAGTACCGTCCTAGTCTATAATTTGTGCTAATATCTCTATACTTAGATATGTTAGGTATAAAATAAAATAGGTGTTTGGGAATATTTTGATGTAAGTTCACTCGTGATTTCGATAGATTTGTAGGCAAAGTTAGTCATTACACGGACGCCATTGTCAAATTTGACGTTCGTTTTTTCATCATATTTTCGTTATTAATTTTATTCTCATATTACTGGAAAAGTGTTATAAATGTGAAAATTTCAACTTGCTTCTTGATAGCGGCATTTGCAAAAACATTTTAATACGATTAAAACAGTAGATGTCTTAATTTTCGTGTAAAGCGAGCCAGGGACGAGCAATTGTCGGCCATCATATTTTATTGAAGAGATTAACAGGATTATAAAAAAAATATCACAAATATATTTCCATTAAACATGATACTTGTTTTGTAGAGTTTCTTTTTAGAATTTACTTACAGGATTTCTATGGAAATACTATAAGCTAACACTAGTAAGCTGTTTCAGTTACAACATAAGTTCTACAAGAATAATAATTACAGCCATTTGAAAACGATATTGACCATCTCATGGCCGCTTTACGCCTCTCCCCCGACGTCAAATTTGACTAGAGACGTCTCTATCTAACAATGACATAATTTTAATAACCCATCTGATTTAACTAGACGTAGCTTTAAAAATAATGTTACCCACTTCCCCTTTTAATATTTAGTCTATGTAAGTTATAATTGAGCTTTATAAATAATAATTACTTCCTTAAGTCCGCTCCTTTTTCCAAATTCCGTAAGCATGCTTGGAAGACCGGCAAAATGCAGGTAATTTTATGTTTCTTATTATTTTGATTATTTGACACCCAACGCACTCCTTTGTTTAGTGAATTCATTTTTGATTTTTTTTAAACAGCTCTGTACGGCACATTTGCTTACAGTCACACGAATTAAAAAATGTATTTTTATCTTTTAATAAATCAACACAATTTAAGTGAAATATTAGGGGAATAAATGAAGGGTATTTTTATATGTACAAAAAATGCAAGAGGCAAGTTGGAATTTTCTTTATTACTGTGTAACGTGTATTTATATTACCTACGTTATTTTTTAAATAAACATCATTACCATACAATGTAATGTGCAAAATGATGCAAAAAGTAGCATTAGAATCACGCCAATTGAACTTTTGTTGCAATTTCGAGAATGGCGAATATATCATTTTACAGAACATCTAAGATGAAAAGAAAGATGCTTAATCAAGTATTTGTGGAAATTTATCAATATTGTAAGGCTACACTGAAATATATGTAACACCTCGCATGATAAATTTCCAATCTAACAATGAAACACGAGCGCTTCCTACGCATATTTTTTACTTTGTAACATCTTTAAACTTATTATTAGCCTCAATCGGGTTGAAAATATGTAAGACGAATATTGTACCTAGCACAATATTATGTTTTATGCTTATATTCAGAATTTGCTGTTCCAACATTATCCTAAAATGAAGTAACGCTATTCTTCTCGATCTACGTGGGGAATTGTGTTGTGGTTGGTTATAGACGTCGAAAATCCGACCATTTCATATTTTCGATTGCACGCACGTTTGAGGTTTTAATCGTAATGAAAAACTAAAAAAAACGTATTTATTGACTCCAGCGACGGACCCGAACGCGTGGCGCCTCGGCCGGATCGAGGAGGCGGACCACGAGACGCCGGTGTGAGGGCGCCGCCGGGCCGCGCGGCCCGCTGCTTACTGACTGGTGCTTGTTGTAGTGTCCGTGAAACGTTCCAGTTGACTTCGAATTTGGAACGAAATAGATTCACGAGTTAAAACAATACTCGAGTCGTGCGCCCGTTTGTCAAATTTGAATTAGGAACAAATTTGATCAATGAGTTACTTGAACGTTCGATCGCCGAGTTTGAATTTGGAATGAATTTGATTCACGAATTACAAAAATGTTCGAGCGTGATTATGTATGTTGTGTTCGAATTTGTAAGTACGAATTGCGATACGATTTTGAATTTGATTTTCGAATGTGTAATAGAGTTGAATTGATTGCTCAAAGGGAAATTTGATGTTTTTGGAATTTTGTTTTACGTTGTTACGAAATTTAATTGAGTTTGTTGAATGATTGTATTGTATCTCTCAAAATGTGATAATCTGATTTGGTTCTATTTTTTGTTTGTTTTTATTTTTTTCTTAATTAATTGACAAATGCGACATTGTACATAATAACATGAAAAATATATTACAATATATTTTGACACCCAGATATGTAAAAATATTGATCGTTATTTTTTCGAATTCGATGAAGAGACATATTTTATATAAGTATCCGATTTTATACAGATAATCTAATGAGGCAATTGCATGAGGAGAGTTTAGAAAATCTTTGCGTAATTTTGAATCACAGAGTAAATTTTAATACGAAAAAATTCGTCAATTACGCTTAGAAAATTTTCTGATTTTCCTCAATTTAAACTACAAAACATGTTTTTTTTTTAAATATTTACGTTCCTCTAGTGATATTTCAATAATTACTTATTTTCACAAATAACGAATTTCATATTTGAAGACGACATGCAATAATTATTTTGTGTACACCGTTTATGTACATAGAACAGAAATTAAGCTTCTTGAGTTATTATTCTTAAGTGGATTAAGACGGGTTTCGACTGCAATCCCTGGCGATATGGCATATTTGAGATGTAATTTTAATATTCAAACGAATATGGAATTGACATTTAAATTGTAAAAATAAAATTGTATAATATACTGTATTTTAATACAGGCGTAGGTACAGCTAGTTGGGAGACTAAATTGTGAAAAATATTAATTTTAAAAAATATTGGTAAGGACTTATTCAACCACCACGCACTATAAAATAATAAAAAGTTTTAAATGAATGGTGGCAATTCGGTAATTTTCGACAATTACGATATAAACCCCGGTTAGCAAATATGATAAATGATTTCTGTTTGGATTTGTTAATAATTTTTGTCTGGTCTATGATTTACAGTTGTTATGCAAATTGGCATAGATGTCGCGATTTGGAGTTTTTTTTTTTTTAATTTGGAACCTGTACTGCAGTGTTTTATAAAATATGTAATGGAGTTCCACTGTTCCACAAAAATCTCAGACCATATTAGAAAAATGCCGAAAAATCAGAAATCGATCGTCGCAGTGACCCTTCATATACTTTGTATAGCAATATATTACAATCCATGGTTCCATAGATGTCATAAAATAAATTGTCATACGATATATACTTAAGTTCTGTTCTATTTTTGTATATCAGAATATGTCCCAAGCCGGAACTATGGTAAGACGTAAGTAATTAGATGGAAATAATTTGTAAATATTGATGGAATAATATAGGAATTTCCGACAGGAACTGTGTGTACAAAGTGGATGAACGACGAATAGTTTAATTCCCCGTATGTATAGTCGAAGGGTCATGTTGAGGCATAATTTTTTAACTAATATGGAATTGACATAAAAATTGATATAATATACTCGACTATAAATACAGGTGTAAAGTTAGTTAGGAAACAAAATTGAGAACAATATAAATTAAACATAACACGAACTTATTAATTCACCACTGAGTAAACTATTCAGACGACCGTTTTAAATGAATTGCGCCACATGTTTTCTGGTTATTTGCAAATGCGATACAATTGACTCTTTTTATATTAAGAACATTTTCGTTCGATGCTTAAAATACGAGTTGAAAATATTGACAATTGCCAGGAATTTACGATTTTTTAAATTTGTAACAAGAAATAAAATAAATGTTTTGTGTTGGTTTTTTTATGTGCATATTACAAAACAAAAATGTTTTGTAATATGTAGAATCACTATCGGGCTTATTTTTGTATTAGGCCATGGAAGAATTAATCACATTCGTTTTTTAATTAAAAAATAATAACGATAAGAGATTTAAAGTGTGAGCTTTTAATTCGTATTCGTATCAATTTTCATTCAACTATTTTTCATATCACATATACATCGTCAAAATAATTATATCGCATTTGTTTTTCTCATATCGCATCAAAAATAAAATATCCATCGACACAATATTAAAATAATGACCATTGTTATATATTATAATAATGTACAAATTGTATTCTTGTACGTTACAAAATTACAAAAAATATGGAGCCTTAACAATAATTGTAAAAGTAATGATCTGTATAATACATAGATAGGAATAAGTACCATTAATGAAGTACACATACACCGCAATGGAGCAGCGTGGAATATGCTCCAGTGTTCCGTTTTGGAGGAATTATGTTCCATAGAATCGTACATCGTACATTCATACATATATTATAAAGGCGAAAGTTTGTGAAGATGTGTAATTGTTTATTACTCTTTTGATTATATTTGGTTGAAATTCGGCACACATATATTTTATAACCTGGATTAACACATAGGATACTCTTTATCGTGGTAAATTACCTAAGCGAACGGAGCTGCGGGAAATAGCTAGTGGACACATAATTCCTTCATAACAGAGACAAAGTCTCCGCGCATTCAAAAGTCGTGATGTTTGTAATATATTTTTGAGAGGAGTATAAAATTTAGTTATCTCATCCTAAAAGGCATACTTCGTTTATTTTTAAAGGTTATATAAACTTATATATTTTATAAGGAAAATGTCGTTTAGTTTTTTGGAGGTTGAGTCTTAGTTGATAGAAATACTGCCTTAAAACCTTCAAAATACAACACGACGATTTTTGAACGGGCCTTGACGAGGTCTTACCAAACAGTACATAGAACCTAATCTAGAGATGAATAAAGGTGCCGTGTTCTTTATATAATGTGTGTTGTCGACGGATGTGTGTTATCAGTATCAGTTATCAGTATAGAAATATAAGTAGTAGTCAATACATTCCAAATTGATTTGCAAAGGCATTACTTCAGTTTTGCTTTATGATATAATTATGAATGGTTTTAGTTTTACTGAAATAAATTTTAATGATCAAACTTTTTAATTATTGATACATAACTGTTAAGAGTGATATCATTACGAATATTTTATACGATTTATATAATTAAAAAATATTTTTTGAGTAATGAAAAAACATCTCGATATACTTGCAAAAACAATGAAATGAATGTTTACTTGTTTGTGATTTGATTTTAATAAATACAAACAATAGTAAATCATGTTTCAAATGCTGGGATACAATACTGGGGACGTCTTATTTAAAAATAAATAACGAAAAATCGATTCTAATAAAATTAATGAAATTCGAACAAAGCAAGAGTGAAAATCGATTATAATTATATGTATTCTGTTCTAAAAATACGAATAGGAAAGTCTATTGTCTGTGACCTAATTTTGTAACTTGTGTTTCAATCAATCGCGACACTGTCTACTGCATCGTGTCTCAATCTTTAAGTAATCGATTAAATTATTAGGGCACAGTCACTGGACCATAGTAGAACGAATCAGAGTGACTTTAGGCCATTGCATTACACCTTACTTTACGTTTCTTTGTTATTATGAATTTTCTTGTGTCCAAATAATAAGGAAATAATGAAATCTTACAACAGTATTTTAAAGAAATCGTTACATGTGGATATGTCTGATTCAGTTTTTTTTTTGTGTAGGAGTTTGTTTAAAACAAATGTTTTTAAAATATATGAGCAAAGTAGAACAATGGGAAGACGTCTTTTTGAAGAGTTTTTTAAAACTTGCGAAAAAACTATTGTTTAGTAGTTGGCGAATAAAATTCATGGATGATGATTCTTTTAAGTTAATTGAATAAAAATTCAAATAAATACCGTTGTTATTATAGAAATGGTAATAAAATAATGTTTGATTTATAAATCACGCACAATTATGTCTGAGTTACCGCACTATTCAAATCTGTGTGGAGATATAAAGTCGCATGTAAGGAGCAGACGTCGGCTTGTTTCATTACTTTTTAATTTCTTTGTAAAGAATGTAATGGCCGTTCACACGTCGCAGTTTGGAATTCTGCTAGGGAAAACCAATATTTAACATATTATTTTTGGGAAAAGAGTAAATCCGTCATACCTCTTTTATAGTAAAACGCGGGAGACGCGTTTACTCATCGCGGCTCTAAACGGCCGGAGCGTCGAACGTAATCTATTATCTGCGGTACCCAATTGATCTACTACTTAAAAAAACCCTCCCTAAGCCGCGATTTGGCGGGAAAATTCCCGACATAGTCTTAATTTTCATGGTAGAATGAATAACTGCAACGTGAAAACGCTGATATAGTTTTGAGTGTGAACTTTTTACATTAAACATAGTTAAGTATTGGGACGGGCCCGAGAATTACTAGGCATTCCGAAAAGCAATAATTTTGACTAGATGCAATATTTTTTAATTGAACATTGCAGCTTTATTGATTATTATATTATGTACGTATTCTTAAGAATAGAGTATCGTGAATGCACTGCCATTGCAATTTTACTTATAATAATGATTTGTGACAGAAACGAAAGTTACTCTTACGCCGTCAGTACATCGGTTAATGTTGTTACACTTGTTAATAAGGATCTCAGATATAATTTTAAGCTAGTATATGAGAGTTTACTAACTTGTCCGTCCCTGATCAAAAAAGTATAAATGGCGCTGTTTGTTTTATAGATACTTTGATATTAACCAAAGAGATTGCAAATATTTAATTTCGCTATACAGCTGTCATACAGTGACGCCATCTTTAAAAAACTTTCAAGAACTCACTACTACTTGAAAAATATTTGAGGATATACAAAACAATAAATGTAATCTTCTAAAGGACTTTTTGTAGACAAGTTAGTTCAGCTCTCATATACCTTAACTTGCCTTGGTGTATGACGTGAAGAGCACCTGATGCGAATGGTGGTAGATCACCACAGAGACGAGCCTCGTGGTGGTGTGCTACTACACAGACTGCCTTAACGAATTGCCATTTGTGATGATTGTAAATTATGTGTGGGTGATCTGAATCATTGTAGTACATGTTACATGGGACAAATAGAGATAAAAAATAAAAATAATAACTTGTGTAAAAATTGTTTTATTTCTCTTCAGTAATCATATTTGGTGCATCATTATCAAGTGTTGAGTTTAAAGGTTTTAATAATATTATTTACAATAACTGATTCATTAAATAAGTTTCTTCTGATGTTTAAAGCCAAATTCACATTGCGTTTTCGAAGTGTCCTTTCTTATTTTCGTTTTGTGAAAGTACCATTATAATTTAGATTCAATGCACGCATGTCGCATGCATTAAATTCAATACGTGCTCATATGCGTTAATTAAAGAAATCTGATTAAATGTTGTTAAAAAAGTCCGGGGAAATTGGCTCACCCCTAAAAATTTTATAGAAAAATTCAGATTTTAGTATCTGAATGAGACTGAATATGCAAATACAGCCTAAACATAATTTCTTATGAGTTACAGGATGATCTATATTTTTACATGATACATTCCTAATAAGAGGCATATAAAACGAAAGTTTTGGCTCAATATAATATTGTCTGTATAAAAAGTTATAAATAAATTATTTTGTAATTACGATCATCAATTAAATCTATATAAGGGAAATAATAAACAAAGGCATTTCACAAATTGAAAAACCCAATATCCTTAGATATCAATATATCAATGAATTCATTAGTGTAAATTATTTCCAGTATAGTATAAATAATTGAGCATGCATTACAAATATACTAAAATTTTGTCACAACTGAAAATTCCTTTTAGTCTTTTGTCACACTTTAAAGTGTCAAAATAACTTACTACAAGCAAATACTCAATAGAAAGGAAATTAAAACCCATATCACTCATTGTTGTCATTAATATTTAATTGTATCATGAATCATCAAATGTCATACGACCCACCCCATGTTGCTTTATGTACCTTCTATATTGCTTATATTTATTGTTATCTGCTAAAGCCTTTTTGGCTTCTTCGTCTTTCATTTGCTTCCATGCCACAAAGTTCTCCTTAATCCACAGTTCCTCATCAAGGAACTCCTGTTTGTCCTTCTCTTCCAATGCACCGAATTGGTGTTGACCCAACTTTAGGTACCTCCTAACTAAATAAAGTTTTTCATCTTTACCATATGGATGTTTCATAATGGTGAACTTCCAAAACCACCTTAGATACCAGTAAATCCAATAAGCAATTGAGTATGGGAGAATTATTAACTGAACCCACAGTATATCGAGTATTTCTGGCTTGGCGTACGCTCCTTTGATGTCCATATTCTCTTCTATAACACGCCTCACTATCCTGTCCTGTTCTTCCTTCAACTCTGCTTTACTCTTCTTAATTTTGCTTCTCGTTTGTGATTCCTTGGTTTCCGCCTTGGCTATCTCTAAGGCCTTATTTCTATACTTGGGTATGGTCATAAAATATTTAATGGCCGTGTCGTATTTCGACCAAGCGCTATAGTACTGTATAATGGATATGATAGTGATGGTTACCGCGAGGACTATCCGCACGTCGACTTTGGGAGCCATCCGACGCCTGTAGTAGCGGTAGTAATGAGCATAGTATTCCTGCGGGTTGTCCAACATATAATCGTAGTCCGCTCGCTCCTCGTCATCTCGTAGGATCTCGTACGCGGTTGCGATCTCCTTAAACTTCTCTTCAGCCGCTTTCTTCGCGTTGGGCTCTCTGTGCAAGTCCGGGTGATATTTTCTGGCCAGCTGCCTGTAGCTTTTACCGATCTCATTCTTCGTAGCTTCTCTCGAGACTCCCAAAACTTCATAACAGTTATCTTTGCCGCAATAAATTCCTTCGAGCAAGTGGTCGGCACAACATACTGTGCCTATTTGATATAATAACGTAAAAACAATAATATAACAATAGTTGAGAATCATTTTTGAGTTAAATCATAATCTCTGTTATTAAATGCACTTGTTGTGAGTAGTGGTGAAGATATTCTGGTAATTCAGATAAAAATAAAATTCACCATATCGCCCAGCTGGCTGTCAACAATTCATCGCCAACATTATGTCAACATTGTCAGCGTACAACGTCACTTATCAACGTCAGCTAATTATTCCAAAACCTGTACTCAATTTGTAGACAAATGTTTAAAAAAAAACATTTGCAATATATAAATAATGGATTTAATTTTTTTTTATAACATATAATACATAAATCCAAATAAAGACTTAAAATAGCATTATCAATATTTTGGCAGAAAATTACTTAAGTCATATGCATTCTGAAATACGTAGAAAAAGTTAAAGGAATGACATTTAGAAAAACTTGACATTTCAGATTTAATTTGTTTAGTATGACAGCAAAATAAATCTTTCTTCAAAAGTGTACAAGTGAATATTTTCTTTGTCTAGGATGTGTGATTAAAATAACAGTGGGACCGAAATAGGATAAAAGTTCGTACTTAATTACCTAAAATGTTTTGTGATGAGCTACGCCAGTTCGTCAAAAAAGTCTACAAGTACCTTATTGGGTACGACGGACCCCTAGTCAGTGGGCTAATCGTGAAACATATGGGAACCCAAGAAAAGGACGGGGATTACAGTTTCCCTAACACAGTCAAGCCTTGGTTGGAGCTGATGACTATAAAAGAGGATAAAAGTACAGAATGTACTTTCTTTCAATACATAAACAAAACCCCTCAGGATCTAGTAATGGAGTCGAAATATTGGAACATATCAATTGCTCGGGCGATTATAGTCGGTGATCGAGTACACCTGTTTCTGAATCGAGGCTCAGCAATTCTGATTGGGTTGGCAAACGCGATCGAAACCCACCATATGATCGCACAATGCTTCACGATTAAGCCATCATCCGTGGAACTCGATCCGTTATGTGACAACTTGCGTGATGTAACTTCGATGCGAGTTAAACGTTTGACGAAGGTCATCGAAAATTTGTATGCGATCAACTCGAAGTGTCGTGAGTTGTCACCGCAGATTTTTGTCACGACGAAATCGACTAGTAAAAAAGCTAACAGTCGCGTCATATACTGCGGCCCTGTTTTGAACGCAAAAACTGGTGTCAAGGAAACTTCAGTTAGCGGAGATGAATTAATTAGGTGAATAGAGCATAGTTATTTTTGCCGAACTATATTTAGATCAAATATTGTGACCCTGGAGAGTAACAACCTATGTATTGCCTCTTAGAAACCTTGAATTTTAATGAATCACCTTGTAAGGTTAGCTGCAGATGTTTTAGTTATTGGCTGCATAGTACTTGATGGATCATTGCAGTAATGGGACAAAGTAAATCTTAATCATATCAAATAGTATTCATGTAATGTTTTATATTTAATCAATCTCGGCTTTCTATTAAATAAAACACAGAAGAGGCAGACAGTAATATTTATAACACTAGAACAATATCACTTACATGTTTATTGTTGCAGTGCTAATTTATTGTAATTGACATAGATTTTTTTGTGACATATAAAATTTATCATCCAATGTATCCAAGTCAGCCACAAGTGTAACAGTTGACGCTTAAAGTATAACATTACTTTTGACAAAAGAAAGCAAGGTAGAATTCTTTGTGGTTTGACTCCGGAAACACCACCGCTATTATACTATTTCTGTCTAATATAACAGCTGCCATAACAGCAGTGTTATGCGCTGCTGTGTTCAGGTCTGAAGGGTGAGGTAAGGGAGACATCCTTTTGCGAGGCATTCCATCTTAGTCCACAGGGGTAGCAACTGATCTGTGGCTAACTTTAGGTGAGACTTTGATCTCACCTAGGACTGGTTCAGATCCTATCTAGGATTGATTACAGTAGCCACTTACTACCAGGTGTGCAATTGTAGTTGTGGAAAAAGAAAGTCAACCATGATCATCTTTAGTTCATAGTGTTCAAGTAGTTATAATTAAACCAAGATTTTTTTGTTTTTCAGTATGCGTCAAACAGACATGCAGCTAATATTTGAACACAAAATGGGAGGAAGAATACCGGCAAATTCTCCATGGAGCGAGTACATGCTAGTTGTCGGAGAGTCATCTGTGTCTTATGAATTTTTGAGGACCAAGCCAAGGAGCCCTGTTCACATCGAATTTACACCGCTAAAAAGTGCAAATAAAGGTAATTCTATAACCCTTAATGAATTGGTTCTAGCATGTTAGTAGGTTTCAAATACTGCTGTACTCTTATTT